>JABUQX010102632.1:35000-37086 GCA_015478945.1 Trachelipus rathkii
TGTTATGCGTTAATTATCCACACTCATCCTCCAGACAACATATCATATACACATTCCACATACCACACCCCTCTTCTAGACAACATCTTACAGAACATCCCTATTCCTTATATCACTATGTGTGAGGCGAGAAAGAATGGCCAGGAGTGGTTGTCGGGCGTGTCGTAGAAGGCGACTAAGGGGACGGTGGTGGTATTTAGGTTGGCTGCCTACTACCACTTTCTTTGCCGGAATGCTATGCAATGCCTTGGAGAAGGTCGGTGATGCGCATGAAGCGCCCTTCTGTCCTTCGGCGAAAATGTATGAATCTTGTGTCTGTATATGAATGTCAGAGGAATAAATGTTGAGGGATGAGAGAGAGGTGATGGATGTATTTAGAAAGGGAAATTGATTTTGCTTCGCCTGTGTACTGAAACTAAAGAATGAAAGGAATGGTGAAAATGAGTGGTGGTGGGTGTGAATGTGTTTGTGTTGCTGGTGGAAAGGAATGAGAGGGGGATAGAAGGATTTGCAATTCTTATGAGTTTTCTGTTGTGGTAGAGCTATGGTAGATTTTTGTGTGTGTGAGTACTAGAAGTCTAAGGTTAATTTGAAGTTTGGAAAGGTAAAATTTGTGTGTTGCGAGCATATGAACCCATCTGAGGGTAATGTTGAAAAGAGTGGGCGGATTTTTTGGGATAATCTGATGATTTTTGGATGGGGGGAATAGGAGATTGTTATTTGCCACATATCTTGCCCATTCAAGGATTTTTTTTTACAGTTGTCACCACCACTTCACGGGCAGAGCTATTCAAGGAAGGGGTGTTATTACTCTCAAAAGTTACCCTCTAGCGCAAATTAAGCATATGAGCACAGACGCAGGGCCTTTAAAGTGAGGGGAATTAAATTCAGTAGGAAATATCAGAGATGGAAGAGAATTCCACAAAACAGAGGTGGTGGGAAAGAAGGAAGTCACGCACAGCCAAACTAGCCTGGAGTTCCATTGTCAACACAATTACTCGGTGCGGCAGATACAGCACCATTGTGCTCGAAGGCGTCGGTAAGGTGGTGGTACGCGAGTGATAAGTTCCCTCGAGCACATTGCCGCTGCCGTATAACCTATAGAGGATGAAGGAGCCGTATAAGAGTCCTCAACATCGCTGCAAAAAGATAGAGGTCAATGAACTGAAAGTACAGAACAGTTTTATAAGCCTTTTTTGCCGTTGACTCGACCTGTCAAAAGCTGGGTAAAACCAGAGCCGCCCCCAGATGACTATGTGATCGAGCAGCAGTAAACCTCTACGAGTCCCATACATGGGAGGATGAGACCTTTGTATAGCGGGGCACTGAGAAAAGGAGGAAGGTCTCACAGTCTAAGACGATTCCAGTTCTTTGAGGCCGCCCTAGCAAACCGTTGTGATGTGAGGTTTCGCAGACATTTTTTGTTTGAGTTAAGGCCAAGGATGTTTAATATTGTCAACAGGAGAGACGTAAGAACCGCCGAAAGAGAGGAAAGTTAGAAGTATTTGGGAGAAGGAGATTTAGTAAGTTGGGTGTTTTAAAGGAAGGACTTGAGAACATTTCTGTCAGAACACAAGGGTATTGTCTATCCATCAGCGAGAATAAAATCGGAAAGATTAAGACCGAGGCAAATTCCAGAAGTAAGTGGGAGTAGAATTGATTGAGTTAAAGAATGAAGGGGTCGAGTCATCGGAATACGAGTGGATAGAGTTAAGGTGCAGGTGAGAAGATCATTAATGAAAAGTAGGAATAAAGTAGGAAATAGACAGACCTGGAGGAACACCACTATTGAACAGAAAAGAAGAAGAAGTCGCCCCATCAACACAGCCGATATTTTGAGCGATTTGAAGAAAGCTAGATATAAGTAAAGAGAGGGAGAAAACCCAAAGAAGGGAGCTTGGAGAGCAGTGAAACGCGTGCCATACTCGGTCAAATACTTTGGGTATGTCAACCACCACGCAAGTCTCCGTAGTTCCTAAGAGCGAAAAAAATCATAAATCGGTTTAGATAAAAATGTATATCGCCAGTAGACATCTCGTGGCAACGAGGAGCCGTACTGGCGATCTAGTGGAGTTTCCAGATGAGG
>JABUQX010102633.1:5000-15000 GCA_015478945.1 Trachelipus rathkii
ACAACAATCAAAACATAGTACAAAAATAAGTTCTTATATACCAACAACCAACGAAATATATGCTTAACCCGTAAACATAGTTTTTCACATAATAAAGCTAAACAAAACATGCAATACAGAAACTAAAGATATAATGTAGCAATAACGAGAGTCAACGCACCTACGCGGCCTTTGGGCTCTCACCCGAGAGGGCTGAGGCCTGACTCCTCCTTCGAGTGGTAAAGCCCGCTTTAACCCCTCGGTGATCCCCTCGAGGATTCACACCCCTTTTCAAGGCCGCATCCCTTGGTTTTCTCTCGGAAGGTAATTTGTTGCTTTAGATTACTCGTGTTAATAAAACTGTTTATTCGTAAGTTAAATACGTTATGTTAAATATTACTATAATGTGAAATTAAAACTAATTTGTTAGAGAAATGATCGAGTTTTTGTAAGATATTACTGTGTTAACTTGCGATGATGTGTTAGAAACGTGAGCCTAAGTTAAGTTTTTTGTTGAATAATGTCAGGTTTGCCCTAGACTTTTGCTAATGTCACGTTTATTCATAGGTCAAATGATGTTTACTCGATCTCGAGTGGACACTTTGGATGAAGATAGTGGCTCATTCATAGTTCAAATGGGGCATCTTGATAGATTGTCACTTTGTTAAGGGATTTGTTAGATAAAACGGCTTTACCTGTTGCTAATTTGCTCGAAAAGTGGGAACATATCGAGTATTGTGTGACCTGTTAGCTACTTTACCCTGATCAGTAGGGAATTTTTCAGATGTTAGCTGATTATTCATCGTAGTATGTTAGGTTATGCATTTGTAACATTATATCCTAGTCCGGTTATGATTTGTTACTTATTGATTGCTAAACTATTGTTGTTAAGCATATATTCGATGGCTAGTAATATAGAAGAACTTATTTTTGTGTTATGTTTGGATAAACTTGTTATGTTTACAATTATTCGTTGTTTGTATGATAATTGATCAAGATTATATGATAAATCTTGTTAAATATTACAGTGTCAATGTAAAATTACGTTAATATGTTAGAGATATGCTTGGAAATAAGTATGAATAGGTTAAGTTTTTGTATGCATGTTTAGTTTACTTTAAACAGGTGTTTCATGAGAGCTTTGTAATGTTAACACTTATTCTTGCTTAAGTGTGTTTAGTTTGTCGTGTAGCATATTTTCTTAGTTCATTTGATGATTGTTAGCTATATAACATATGAAACCTTTGTTGATGTAGCATATATTCGATTGGTTAATATAGTAAAGAACTCATTTGCGCTTATGGTTACCCGAATGAATACTCTAAAGCTACGTTAAATCAGTTGTTAATGTAAAAATAACATTGATATGTAGAGATATCCTTGAAAAGTGTAATAGGTTACGTCTTTGTACCCTGTGCTAGGTACTTTACTGCTATTAAGTATGGAATTTTGTTAATGTTAGTTGTTTATTCTAGCGTAAGGTGCGTTAGAACTTTGTTTATTGTACATTATATGCTAGTTCTGGTAATGCATGTTAGCTTATTAATTGAAAACAATGTTACGTTAGCATATATTCTTTTGGTTTGGTACAATAAAGAACTTATTTGTACTAATGTATTGTTGTTGTTGTTTTGTTGTGCTGTTGTTGTTGTTGTTGATTTGTTGTTGCTTGTTGTTGTTGTTGTTGTTGTTGTTGTTGTTGTTGTTGCCTTCATAACGAGAATATAATCCGCTTTTTTTGAACCGATATGTTCGGTTTCGTGGCGGTTTGTATTCCTTGTTTACTGTCTTCTGATTGGTTGAAAGAAAGAATCTCGTTACCTTATAAGGGTTGTTTACGCATACGATTTCGCTCAGTAGCATTTTTTCCCTGTACTGGTACGATGACATCTCCCCGCTTCTCTCCACGTCTGTTGTTGATATCTTCAGAGGAGCTTCGTTATTCCCAACTGTTGTGTCAATAAATATTTTATCGTCACCGGATGGATACCGATACTGCTTGTTATGTCCTGCCAGCGAGTCAATAATAGACCTTTATTCGTTCTTGTGCTGATGGAATCAGCAAGATTATCGATATCGCAGCTGCATGGCTAGAGGATAAGTGTTTGTTATCTGATGGATCGACGAGTAGTGAAATTATCTATCAGAGGTGACCGTGTGAGAGGTGATAAATAGAATAGACGTTGTGCTCTCGTCGTGTGACAATATTACAAACCCTTGATATAGGTAACTACTGAAACCCATCGATGTTTGACCTCATGCCGTACGTTGTATAGTTCACAGTTCAAAACGTCTGTAAAATATTACAGCATTGCTTAAAATAAAAAACGAATAACATCGCACCTTAACGATGTTGACATACTACTTGAGGACTACAATACATATATGCACATTGTGTAATCTATGTATATTTACAGCCGAGAAGCATATAGGTTTCCCGTACTAATTCAGTATACAAGGAAATGCTTAATAACTATCTAGCTTTGTTAGTTACCTTCTCTCTTTGTATGCAGAGAGAATGAGTGCTGTTGAATCGTCATATGCCGAAAAAATGGTTTAGTGTTGCTGAAGGATTTATACTTACATCCTTTCAAAGGATGTTGAATCTTTTAGAGAGATTATAATGAGGCTTACCCAAACTTGAATCCTAATGTTCTCTGATTAGTATGAATTATCTTAATATTTAAAATAAACTTTATTTGGTTATGTATTATATTGTTTTTATGTCATTATATAACGCTCTTCAATGAAAATTTATATGTTATAAAATTATGAAAACTGTGTTTTACTTCCCTCGAGTTCGATTTTATTGACTAAACATGAATTATGATCGGCTGTTTTATTCGTCGCCGTTGTTCGTGTGTTAAGTTCTGTTATGTTCAATTTAGTTAGCTTTAAGAAGGTAATAACTTGACTTTGTTTGTCCTGTATCCGTTAGTGTATTATTATGGTTAGGTAAAAGGTTATGCTAAATTTTTTTTTTTGTTAAAATATTACACTGTTAATGTAATTACATCTGTCATGCTTTATATATTCTTGATAAAGTAATGAATAGTTACGCTTTGTCACACACGTTGTTAGTTACTTTTACTGGTTGATGAAGTTGAGAAATCGTTGGTTATGTATACAGTTATTCGGGTATAAGATGTGTCAGGTTTTCTGTTGTACATTATATTCTTAGGTTCAGTTGATTGCTACTTGTTTAGCTTTTAATTAGGTGTGATAAACTTTTGTTACGATACCAGATATTCGATTGGTTTAGTATTATAACAGCCACTGTATTTTTGTGTTATGTTTACCCGAAGTGATACTGTTCGTTGGCCTGTATGATAATTACACAAGGTTATGGTAAATTTGTTAAAATTAATATGTTAATGTAAAATTAACATTGTTATGTTAGAGACATGTTTGATAAAGTGGGTGATATAAGTAGCGTTTTTGGGATCGTTATGTTACGTTACTTTACGGTGTAAGTGTGAAACTTTGTAACGTAGACCGTTTATTCTGTTTAAGATGTGCTAGTTTTGTCTTTGTGCATTATATTTCATAGTTCAGATGATACTAAGTAAGCTCTTATTAATGTGACAGATACTTTCGTTTACGTCAACATATATTTTGATGTTTGTTAAAGAACTTGATTTTATTTTTATGGTTATCCAAAAATGATACTCAAAATTGTGACCTTATTAATCAATCTAGATCATATTAGATTCGACAAATGTCAGAGTGGTGGCAGGAGGGGGGCTTGGATTGGTGGTTTGATGTTTAGTTGATTTACTGCTTAGGGTATGTAAAACGTAAATTTTTCAAGTTATAAACATAAAAAGAATAAAAAATTTATTTATTTATTTATTTATTTTTTTTTTATTTCTTGAATGTTCTGAAACCATTATTTTCGAAATCTACAGTTCAATAACATATATAAGCGACACCAACCATTGTATCCCATTACACTATATTTTAATAACTCGCCGGCATCCGCACCGGAGCTCTTCTCCTGAGCGTTGGCGGGGGCTACTTCCGCTGAAGTCAGACTCCTTTTCAGTTCTTCCTCTTTATCATCTTTCATCCTTCTTCATTAATCCTTCGACCTCTGTTTTGCACACTCGTGTTCTTTTTCAGACGAAGACCTCTAATGGGGGGTCCTAGACACCCAATACGGGCTTTATAACCATCATATTCGAACTCTACGTCCTCGATAGCCCTTATAAGGACACCATCATTGTTGTTATACGACTGGTTTATTTAACACGGATTACCGGGCAGTGGCTCCAGCACCGTGCCGGAGCAACTCCCAGATCACCATACCACGTACTTCTAGAAATTCAACTCTGGATCCTCTCACCAAATTTCAGCAATTACGAACCACTTCGATTTTTAAGAGGGGTGGGTCCCCTTCGGGAGCTCCAGGGGATGTAACTTGGTATATGACTAGGGTATCCCTCACCATCTAACCCCCCTCCAATTTTAACGCGATACGATAATCCCTAAACTACACCTACCACTACTAACTATCTACTCCTACTACATAATTAATAATAATAATAAAATATAATAATAATATAATAATAAAAAATAATAATAATAATAATAATAAATAGATAAATAATAATAATAATAATAATAATAATAATAATAAATAATAATAATAAGAAAAGTAACTTGGAAAATGAGAGAGAGAGAGAGAGAGAGTAGAGAAGAGAGAGAGAGAGAGAGAGAGAGAGAGAGAGAGAGAGAGAGAGAGAGAAGAGAGTAGAGAGAGAGAGAAGAAGAGAGAGAGAGAGAGAGAGGAGAGAGAGAGAAGAGAGAGGGAGAGGAGAGAGAGTCAAGAATTTTTATATTTCACTAATCTTATGACAAACTACATTGATTCGCTTGTAAATTCCCGGCTTCTCAACTAATATATATATTATATATATATATATATATATTATATATTATATATAATATATATAATAATATATATATTATATATATATATATTATATATAATATATATATATATAATATATATATATATATTATATATTATATAATAATTAATAATCTTAAGTAATTGGACTGTTCAAAAAATTATATCAAACATTGCGTAAGTCCGTGTGACCTGAAAGCAGACTCTAGAATTATTTTCTTCTCTTCTTCTTCATTCTTCTTCTTCTTCTCTTCTTCTTCTGCTTCCTTCTTTCTTCTTCTTCTCTTCTTCTTCTCTTCTTCTTCTTCTTCTTTATCATCATCTTCTTATTCTTCTTTTTTCTTCTTCTTCTTTTCTTCTTTCCTTCTTCCCCTTTTCTTCGTTCTTCTTCTTCTTTCTTCTTCTTCTTACTTCTTCTTCTTTCTTCTTCTTCTTCTTCTTCTTCTTTCTTCTCTTCTCTTCTTCTTCTTCTCTTCTTCTTTCTTCTTCTTTCTCTCTTCTCCTCTTCTTCTTCCTTCTTCTCTTCTCTTCTTCTTCTTCCTTCCTTTCTTCTTCTTCCTTCTTCTTCATTCAACTTATATAATGCTTAAAAAAAAAAGGATATTAATAATACTATAATAATAAGTAATAATAATAATTAATAAAATAAAAATAATAATAATAATGATATAATAAATAATGATAATAATACTAATAAAAATACTAAATATAATTAATAATATATATAATAATAATCATAATAAATAATATAATAATATAATAATAATAATGAATAATAATATATAATAATAATAAAATATAAACTCAAAGACTGAACCAGATTCTATCATTCGATATGGCCTAATGCGGAGTCGAGCCGAAGTAAGAAACCGCACCCGGAGCACGGAGTTCCCGGATAGCCGAGCCGGAGCCGGAGCCGGAAGCCGGAGCCGGAGCGAGCCCGAGCCCGGAGTCGGAGTCGAGTCTCGAGATCGAAGTCGGAGCCGGATTGGAGCTCACAGATAACCGTCGAAATTGTGATATTTCGTGAATCACAATTTCTTTCGACGTAATAATAATAATCAATAATAATAATAATTAATAATAATAATAATAATAATAATAATAATAATAATAATAATAATAATAATAATAAAAATTCGTAATAATAATAATAAAAAATAATAATAATAATAATACAAATCAATGACAGACAAACACAGACAAACCTTCGGTTTGTCTGTTTGTCGGATTGATGACCAGACCTTCGGTCCCTGTCAATTCCTCCACGATGACGCTAATCTTTCGATTCACCCAAAGCCGTAATCAAGGGCGTAGTCTGGCTTAAGCTCTCGGGGGTACCATCGTGCCTCTATATACATCCCCACCACTTGAAATTTACCCCAGTTTCCCGGTCTTAACTACTATATAATGAGTATATTCCAAAGTTAAAGCAATATCTCTCTTAGTCCTCTCATATCGAAAAGGTGGTCTTCGCGAAGTGCAAGACTTAACTACTCTTAATATATATATTATATATAATATATATATATATTATATATATATATATATATCATATAATATATATATATATATATATATTATATATAATATAATATATATATATATGATATTATATTATTTATTACAAGCACCTTATACCCGCTCTAGCTGCCCGGGTGGTGTTGGTGGCTGATGAATTTTTCAAAACTTATCATCACCATTCACGACAGAGAGAATAATATAGATAGAAGGGGTTTGTCAGCCCCCTGCAATCGGCAAAGAAGAATTTTTTAAATTTTCTTTCCTTGTACTCGAACGACTCGCGAAACCGCATGTCTTCACAATCCTTCCAGTTGCTTAAAAGTATGATAAAATTAACATTTCTTTTTCTTTTTTTTTTTTCAATGTTCATTTTATTCAAAATAATTAAAAGAATTGTTGCCGAAAATATTGTTGCTCCTTTTGTCTTTATCTCACGAGTTATTAATATGATAATAATTTAAAAAATAGAATAACTTAAACATTTTGAAATTCCCGAATGATAAACTATTTTTTTTTTTTATAGTTTATTGAAACTTAAAACATTAAAGTACTCTCTCTTTCTTAGAAAATTCAAATCCCCAGAGTTCTTTTTTAGAAGTAGTTTCCTCCCCTTCTCATATATAGCCCTTATGATTTTTCCCATATTTTGCTATTATCTGATATCTTCCTCTTAAAGCTTCCATTTTTCGCGTCCTTGCCTTCTAGTTCGCACGCGTACACACTCGGATGACAGTCAAATCCACTATATATGTAAATATATATTATTATATATATAATATATAAATATATATATATATATATATATATTATATATAATATATATATATAATAATAATTATATTATATATTATATATATCCATATATATATACCATATATTTATGATATAATATATATATATATTATAGTATATATATATATCATAATATACTATATATATATATATATCATTATATATATAATATATATATATATATAATATATATATATAGTATCTATATATATATATAGTATATATATATATATCATAGTTATCAGTATATATGATAATATATTTTTTTTTTTTTTGATATTATTTTATATTATATATATTATGAGTAGTATATATATATATATATATATATATATATTATATATAATATTATAATATATATATATATATATATAAGGAGCATATTGTATTTCTATTTATTTATTGGAACTTCCTATCCATGGTTTAACATTTTAAAAGAGAAAATTTCAAGCAGTTCAAATTCCCCTATTTGAATGAATAGCGATGCAATGTTTAGAAGAAGTCTTACCTAATAAATAACCCATTATATATTATATATAGTATATCTCTCTCTCTATATAATGCTATATATATAGTATATAATATATTATATATATTATAATATTATATATATATGTTATACTAATTATATTATATATATATATATATATATATATTATATATAATATATATATATAATATATTATCTATATATAGTATATATTTATTATATATATATATATATATTATATATATATATATATATATAAAAGTTATATAATATATATATATGATATGACTGTCAATGGCGTTTAATAGATTATTATTATTATTATTATTATTATTATTATTATTATTATTATTATTATTATTATTATTATTATTATTATTATTATTATTATTATTATTATTATTATTAATTATTATATTATTATTATGTATATATTATTATTATTATTATTATTTATTATTAATTATTATTAATTATTTATTATTATTATTATTATTATTATTATATATTATTAGTTATTATTATTATTATTATTATTATTATTATTATTATTATTATTCCCTTTCATTTAAATTATTTCAAAGGTTGCAGTTGTAATCTAGTGCCAATGAGTTTCCTCTACAGATTAAATTAATCTTAAAGTTTTTCCTCCTTCAGATAAAAAGATAAATAGACAATTGACTCCAGAGAGTCTTTTTCTATTAGTGTGATGGATAGAAATGGAGGATTTTCAGTCACTTCACTTATAAACGTTTTACAATATATGCCTAACGCTTGTTCTGATAGGTGGTTGGAAACCAGAGTTGCGGAGCCGGAGCCGGAGCCGGAGCCGGAGCCGGAGCCGGAGATAGAGACCGAGCAGAAATTCTTTTTGGGTTGGAGTTGGAACAAAATTAAATTTTGTTGCTTTAAAATAATGGAGCTCGGAGCCTGCGGGAGCAGGGGTCGGAGCTGAATATATTCAAAGGATAAGTAGGAGTCAGAGTTTAGAAATTTTTATAAAAATTGGCCTGACAATGGATATAAACATGTTATTTTAAAACGATAGAAAAAGAGCCGGAGCCGGAGCCGGAGCCGGAGCCGGAGCCGGAGCCAAAGCAGGAATAGGAATAGGAATCGGAGACAGGAAAAGAATTTACTGGCCTTCAGCAATGATCATTATAGTAAAAAAAATAATAAATTTTTGAAGTTCCCAAACACTGAAATTTTTTCTTTTTTATCTTTTATCTTTGCACTCTGAGTGATAGTTTTATAAATCAAAAGAAAGAACTCGCAAAATCATTTCAAAATATGAAGAAATTTAAAATCGATTCAATATATAATTAAGGAAAGTTACATTTCAAAAAATATTTCAAATGTTATATTGACTTTATAATAGGGTAATTATAATATATTTTCATATATAATAATAATAATAATAATAATAATAATAATAATAATAATAATAATAATAATAATAATAATAATAATAATAATAATAATAATAATAATAATAATAATATCCTTGCTTTATCAAGGTTTAATGTTCCATTGTGTTTAAAATATCCTTACCTATAAAGCTCCCATCATATATATATATATATATATTATATTATATATATATAATATTAATATATATATATATATATATAATATATATATAATATATATATATAATATAATATATATAGTTCAGTATAATATGCGCCGCGCGCGCAGCCGCGCGCGTGGTGATTTGGAGTGAGGTATGGATGTGTTATATGTGTGGTGTGTTGTGTGGTGTGTGTGTGGTGTGTGTGTGTGTGTTTGTGTGGCGTGCGTTCGTTTGGCCTTGGGACCTTATTTTAATGAATGTACTCCCCCGTCCCTTCCCAGATTTCACCCCTTTTGTTATTTTATGGCGTAAGGACAAATATAGTCAACTAATTTTTCCTTTGAAACTTACTCATATTACACATTAATATATATATACATATATATCATATATATTATATATATATATTATATATATATATATATATTATATATATATATATATTATATATATATATATATATATATATCCGTATAATATATACTATATATTGTATTATGTGTATAGTTTAAGGATATATTATTTATAGATTAAATGTGCATGATACTTGTATGACCATGAGTTGTTTCATTTTTCTACATCTTTTGTATAAAGCAACTTTTTATCATTTATTAAGGTCATAAATATCTACCGGGGGAATTATATTCTCTTAAGCTTCCCTTTCACCATACAACCATATAATGTACATTCGGAATTTGTATGTTATTTTTTCTTTATTTGTTGGTGGATA
>JABUQX010102633.1:20000-31392 GCA_015478945.1 Trachelipus rathkii
GATACTAAGATTATAGGACCACTCGGGCAAGCCCTATTCAAAAGGAGTGGGGTGTTATGATTCATTCAAAAATAACTTTAGTAAAAGGTAGGGAAAATAAAAATAGGTTTAGATTGAAGCAAAAAAAAAAAAGAAAAAAAGAAAATAAAAAAAAAAAAAATTGATATAAGCGCTATGTTTGAGATATTTTATAAAATATTTATGTATTGAGAGTATTTTAGTGAAGTCCGTTTTTAAAAATCTTTTGATGTAGAAGAAATTAGATTTTAAAAATTGTGATTTACGAACTATTCATCGACATGTGGGTGGAAATTACTCAAATCTAAACCTAACATTTGGAATGTCTTTTGAAATAAAATTAAAGAACTGCCTTCCCCTTTCGAATGGTGTATTATTTTTCTAAATAAAAAGATATAAATATTTCACCCAAACCCTACCCTTAACCAAAACCCAAAACTGCACTTAAAATGAGTAGTTTAAATATAGCTACTATAGAGATATGAGAAGATTATATTGAGTGATGGAGGGATAAAAAATATGAGATGTCATGGGTATGGAAGACGAGAATAAGGCGGTTGTAAGAGTGGCAGAGATTGGAGATTGTTAGGTTGATGTTCGGGGGATGAAGCAGGAGGATGCAGATGGAGTTGCAATAATCATGGCCGAGTGTGTCTCCTTATAGAAAGAGTTGGTAGGTTTGCTCAATGAGAGAATTGAGGTGGTACACTGAGCTGGGAAACAAGAATATAGAATCTTTCAGGTGTATGCTCCGCAGCAGGGATGCACACAGAAGGGAGGATACTTTAGGAAAAACTGGAAGAGTATGAAATAATGAAAATTACGTACGTCTAATGAGAGAGTTAATGCAAGATTGGGAGAGAGAGATGATGAAGAGGATGCGATTTAGAGAGGAAGTTAGAAATTTGGAAGATAAGAGATTGATAGATATTTGTCAGGAATAACCTTAAAATATGAAAGGCTTTCAACTAGAGAGCAATTATACAGATATATATGGAACTAAAATACTGGAGGGATGTTGACCGAGATCAGTAATAGAGCTATTTTATTTCATCAATAAGAGGATGTGAGTAACGTGAAGGTAATATCTGGGTATTGGATCAGATCACGGATGCTTGTGCTAAATGTTGGTAAGTAAAGAACCTCTCAAATATGAGGGTTCGACTTCTTTTACCGGTGAAGAATCCCAGAATCAAGAAAACAAAACATTCATGCGAAGAAGGATAACTGAAAAGTTGACTGTAGGGTAAAGATGATTAAGAGGAGGAGTGATCAATGTGTTGAGAAGTGTGGAAGTAGTGACTGTGGTGGAGGTGCTGTGGAGGGAGAAAGGAGAGGTTACAGCTTGGTGGAGTTATCGTGGAGGTACAGGGAGGCGGAAAAAAATAGATTAGGGAAAGAGAGGAGAATGTAATTCGCAGAATGAACCAAACATATTAAAATAAGAGGGAGAGAGAGTGACGGAGCTGGGACGAGAGGTTTGGACGGTAAGATCAAGGGAAATAACTCTTTGTGTGTATGCTAGCAAATAATAAAGAAGGATAAAAAGAAGTGTAATACATCAAAAAGATCGCGAATGAGAGTATGGTAAGGCGTGGAAATAAATAAGAGAGACTGGATATTTGCTTCTTGTTGAACTGGAGAGGCAAGATGGAGTGCTGGGGAAGGAGAGGTTGGCGATGCAGGAATGGAAGGATGTGAGTTTACGGGAGCAAACATGTTCGAGGAGGGCTGTGAGAGGATGAAAAACGGAAGACGCTGGTGAGATTGGGTGAGATGAGCGGTGAGAGCGGCTCAAACAAAGAAGTAATAGAGCTAACAGCTACATGAAGTATCGTGCTGGAGAGTGGAAGAGTGTCGAGGAGTGGGAGAACAAAATTGTGATATATATAGAAATCAGAGATAGAGGATAGTTGAAATACAGGACATAACCTATAATCACATGTAGGTATATGAAGAGTGCAGAGAGAGAGATCTGAGGGAGAAGATAGAACTAAGTGGAAAGACCAGTGCAGGGTACATGGAAAATAGAGGAACACGGATTGGTCTTTAGTTTAAGCATTTGAGAAAGTGGAATCATGTGGGTGAGCGTGGCTTTGTGATGTTTACCGAAACTGTTGATCGGTGCTAGAGAGTTGGGAGTGTCTAGAGGGAAGAGATGGATTCGAGGAGATGATCGATTAAGAGCTTGAGAGATGTTTAGTGCATGAGGAATAAAATGAATGAGATGTAGAAGTGGGATGGAGCGCCAGGGGGGTATGCGTGTTCAATGCCAATTTAATATTCCAAAAGGTATAAAGCAGAGTGGGAGAGAGGTGATCTTGCGATAGTAAGAAAATGAAGGAGGTGGAAATATTTTCGAGAGTCAGGCTACTGAATAATTAGGAAGAAGAAGTGCTTGAAAGTAGATAGATAGATATAATAGATAGAATAATAGATAGATAGATAGATAGGAAGGATAATGATGATAGATAGATAGATAGATAGTAGAGAGAGAGAGAGAGAGAGAGAGAGAGAGAGAGAGAGAGAGAGAGAGAGAGAGAGAAGAGAGAGAGAGAGAGAGAGAGAGAAGAGAGAGAGAGAGAGAGGAAGGGTATAAATATCCCAATAGAGGTAGCGACATAAAGAGGTAGTAAGTGTAAGTAGTAAGAATGTTGTCTGAATAGAGGGAGAAGTAGGAAAGATATCGCGAAGATAGGAAAATAAGGAAGAAGCGTAAACATTTCATCATTTGGTTGAGAATCAGAATATACCCTTCAATCGGTCGAAAAAATAAATCTTTTTTTAAGAATGACCTAGATGGCGATTTCCTTATTAAACCAGGAACACCAAGCCATCTATTTATTAATGTATACACCCCATACCAGAATTAACTATGGACATAAGAAGTAGAATACAAGTAGTGGAGATGAGGCCCTTAGATATTGGGTTTGTAATATTTTTATATTATTTCTCGGAATGGTAGTGATAAGGGCTATAGGAACAGTTTGTAATGTGGACGGTGCTTATGTGTAATAGATCTGAATCTCAATTTTCAAGGAGTTGTATTTTGTGTACGGTGGATTTCATCGGGTAGAGGATTTTGAAGACTGGAAGGGTAAGCGGTGGGAAAGAGCCAGTCAGTAAAGATTTAAGAGTTTTTAGAAATGACAATTAAGAAGAAAAGGAATATATATAGATAGATAATATATAAAATATATTTATATATAAGTATTATTATTAATTATAATATAATTATATATATATAATATATATATATTATTTATTATGTTTTCATGTAGTACTCTTTAGTAATTAAGAATGTACAAAGAGAGGAGAGAGAGAGGGAGGGAGATAGAAGGAGAGAGAGGAGAGGTTTTGTGCGATGATGAATAAGACAGAAAGGATCAACTGGGTCTGGACTAAGTCTGGAGAGGGAGAGTGAAAGAATGGAGGATTCTTGTGGAGTGAATGCGGAGAAGAAATGAGGGAGGCGAAAGAAGGTGAGAAAAGAGGAAGGTGTACACGAGGCACACCCCAAGAACGATATAGGAACTGAAGAACGGAAGGAAAAGATGAGAACTAAAAGCATCGAGGCCATCTACATTAATGTTTTGCGATCACATGAAGATAAATCGATCAGTACATTAGGATAGATATAATGTTAGTTATATATACATATATGATTGTATTAGCATATTTATTTATATATAATATTTATATATAATAATATATAATTATATAGTATAAATATGATATAAAAATTATAGATAATATAAATATATATAATTTGATAATGTTAATTATATATATAGATATATAGTATATATTTATATATATATAGTATATAATATACTATATATATTTAATACGTAAGTATATATTATATCATTAAATATATATAGTATATTTATATATTATATATATAATATATATATATATATATATATTCGGTAGAAATATATAACTATATATATATATGATTATATATATAATATATTATTATATATATATATCTAAATTAGATATATACTGAATATACTTTTATATATTCAGTTATATATATAGTAGAATATATATATATAATATATATAATATATATATATATATATTTAGAATATATATCAATAATAATATATCATTATATATATAATTAGATACTAGGATATATAATATTGGAGGTATTATAGATAAAATATTAATAAAGTTGATATATAGATGAGATATATAAGAATATAATATTATTATATATAATATATATTATATAAATACTATAATTTTATATATTTATATTATATATATATATATATATTAATATATATATATATATAATTATATATAGTATATACTATATATATATATATATTATATAATAAGTAATAAACGGATTAATAAGATTATGTAGACAGATAGGTAATTAGCTCAAATGTAGTGGTTGAAATATTAACCTCTTTATGCTCTTTATCCTATTCACATGAAGTGTTTTAACACAAATATACACCACACCACAGGATGTGATTTATCCGCATTCACACTCACATCTTGTGCCACATTCTCACACACTAAAAAGGATCACAACCAGTTTTTTTTTTATTTTTTATTTTGGTGATATTAGGAAAATCTGTTTTGCATCTTGTTAACCATAAATTAGTTTTTTGAGGATTACGATAGAAAATAATAATACACCAAAATAATCAAAATACAAAGAATTCATTTTTTTTATACTTGCTAATGTAGAAAATAACTGAGATCCATTGAGAGTAGAGAGAGTAGAGAAGAGAGAGAGAGAGAGAGAGAGCAGGAGAGAGAGACGGAGAGAGAGCGAGAGAGAGGAGAAGACTAGAGAGGAGAGCGAGAGACGGAGAGAGAGAGAAAAAAGCAGAGGGAAGACTTTGTTTCTGAATAAGAACTAAAACTGAAGGAGGGTGAGAAAGAAGAGAGACAGATGAGATTGTTTCGGGGATATTTATAAAGATTGTGAAGAACATGTGTTTTGACTTGTTGTCCGTGTGCCATTTTCAGTGGAGGAAGTTTATTTTTTGATTTGATATAATGGAGGCGGAATGATTAGAAAGTAAGTTAGTTAATGAGAAACAGAATTACTAAGATTGAAACGTTAGAGAATATAGGGAGAGAGAGAGAGAGAGAGAGAGAGTGACAGCAGAGAGAAGAGAGGAACAGGAGAGAAGGAGGGGCGAGGTTAGTAGAAGCAGCGCAGAAGGATGAAAGGGGAAGAGGAGGTATAGTGGAAAAAAGCCTAAAAAGGAGGGGGAGGAGGTGTGGCATAAGGAGGTGAGGAAAGCAGAAAAGACGGGAAGTAGAACCAGTGTCATGAGGATGGATAAGAGAGAGAAAATTAAAAATGAATGAGAGTACAAAGTTAACATCCACTGTAATCGTAGCCTAAGGATGTTGAGAGACGGATAAAGGTTGTAAATAATAGAGGAGAATGGCGAAGAGCTAAGAGGAAAGAAAAAAGAGAGAGGAGACGGAGAGGAGATGAGGATGAGTATAGAAAGAGAGATTGAGAGAGAAGATGAGGGAGAGATTTAACGGAATAGTAACAGGTTTTCAGGATTTTAATGGCAAGGTGAACTTGTTTTTCTTTGTATATTTTTGCATGGTACTAGTAATTAACCATCAGAAATAAAGAAGATAACAGCTAATACCGGACCCAGATATTAATATATATATTAATTATAGTAAAATGAAATGAAACTATGAAAAAGATATTTATTTGGTAAATATTAATGTATATAATATTTATATAATTATATAGTATATATTAATAATATATAATATATATAATATATATAATAATATATATATATATAATAAATAATATATATATATATATATATATTCGTAATTATTCAATGTTATGAAAATTATATATTAGATAAGTAAGAACATATAACTATTAATAATAATAATATATATAAACAGATATATATATCATTTTTTTGACTATTTTGAAAACTATATAATATAAAAATATATATAAAGCATATTGTAATATAATAGTATTATATATTATAATTAAGATAATAATATCTTTAATATATAGATATATATATATGTGACTATGGCATATAATTAAAGTTCATATAATTATAATAATTAACGAATAGATAATATATTAGTAATATGATATACATATATATATAGTTTAGTTATATACTATATATAACTGATATTATAATATCTATAGATGATAATATATAGATATATAATTATTAATAATATAAATATATTATAGTACAATTGTACTATATTATTAAGATGTTAAATAAATTCGATTATATACTATAATGCAGATAATATTACTGCAACCTCATAATATGATATTATTATATATCGGGCTAGAAAGTTCTGGATCGTTTAAGTTTATAGGTAGTATAATTTTTTGAATCCTTGCAATCATTATAGTGAGGAACAGACAGGCGGTCGTACTTAGATGAGGTTTGTGAATCAACATATCCTTCTCTGAAACGCATTACACGATTAAAGATAAATAATAAAAAAAGGGAGGTAGTAAAAAAAAAATGAAGACTAAAAGTGATAAAGAACAAGAACGAAAGTACAAAATTTCAAGAAATACACTGTCGCCACATTTAGTACTTTAAAGGTCATTCTAAATAAATATATGTAGTATTATAACGTAATGTATAATAATATGATAAGACTGTTAAAACATAAAGTTTTTAAATTTCCGGTGGAATGCCTTCTTCTCTCGGAAAATGCTTTTAGGTCTTTTTATGATAAATGACTATTTCTTTTAGTATTTTTTTTTTTTTTTCATTTTTTTGGAAAAAATATGTGAAAAAGAAAGAAAAATAAGAAAACAGTGAAAAGTAAAAAATGCGTGCATTTTGCCTGCCTCTCAAACCTGATATCTGTTATTATTATTATCTATATTAGATTATTATGATATTATTATTATTAATTATTATTATTATTATTATTATTATTATATTAAATTATTATTATATTATTTATATTACCCTGTTAATTATTATGCAATTATATCATTATATGTGATTATTATTATTTATATTAGAAAATTTTATATTATTATATTTCATTATTATTAATATTATATTATTATTAGTAGATATGATGACAGAATTATTATGATAATATGGAAGAAAAATAGCACTATACGATTTTTATACCTTTTATAGTTGAAAAAAAACAATGTTTTTACCTTGTTATCAACTTATTGTATGCTTCATAAATAATGAGAAAAAACAAGCTAAATTTATTATTATAGATAATATAATTAGTATTATTATTAATTATTAATTATTATTATGAATTGATTATTATTATGTATGATTATATATTGAATAATATTATTTAAATTAATTAAATTATTCATAATCGTTTTATTTAGATGAATCATGGAGATGAGTATTTATTTTTATGTTATTCAGATTATTTTTGAATTTACATACTAAAACAATCCAAATGTAAATCATTATTAAATTAAGTAAATCACTCTATTGCATTTATAACAATTACTAATTTATTTATCTATTTCAAATCTATTTTATTATTTAGTTGAATAATTTGAATATTACTATATAATATATTTTATGAATAAAATAGATATTTACTATAGGGATTAAACTTAATAAGGAAGAGTAATATATACATATAGTTGAATGGAAATACAGGAAATCTTCAAAAAACAGAAATAAAAATTTTTAAATTTAATGGAATAAAAAAACACGAAAAGAGGAACAAACCGCTAAGCGCACAAGAAAAAAAAAAAAAAAGAAAAAAGAAGAAGATAAAGATGAAAAAGGGAAAAAGAATATGGGATATATACAAATCTGGTCTTGAATTGAAAATACACTGTCTTGGTTAAAATCCATCACCATAAGTAGATATATACTATAAAAAAAAGATAACATCAATAAACAATAAATATAAATAAATTAGTATAAATTATAATAGTATTTAATGATATACAATATAAATAAATAAAAAGATAGATTAATATATATTATAAGTTAGATTATATAATTAAGTAGTCAGTATAATATCATAGTATATATATAGGAGAAAGTATATTATATTATAAAATAGTACTTATATAAACATATGATTATAGCGTTAATATATATATTATTAATTATATAGTCCGTATAGGTAACTAAGAATAAAGGTAGTATATATAATTAGTAAGCGCTTGGTATAATATATAAATGCTACTATAGAGTATATATATAAAATTAAGTAATATGAAGATATAATAACATCCAGGAAGATATAATACTATATATTATATATAGAGAGCTATTTATAATAGTTCGAGTAGCGTAAGAGTAGTACTATAATATGATAGTAAAAAGGTATGCATTATAAAGTTAACAGATGCGTATATAATAGTGTTATATATAGGTTGTAAATTGGACCTAGTACAAAGGGGTGTATATGATTATTAGTAGATTATGAATAGGTAGAAGTAGTTAGGAGTATAGCGGTAGTGGTTATAGTTTGATAAGTCATTAGTGGAGAGATAAGGGGAAATAATTAGTTATTAATATGATAGAAGGGTGGAGATGATATAGATATAAGGTAAGCCGAGTTATATACGGTAATATAGTAGCGGAGGGAAGGCGATAATATTAAAGGGTGGCTCGTTGAAGAGTTCGGTGAGTTATAATGGTATAATAACTTAGAGAGGCTAGTAGTATTATTTGTATGTTATATAGAGATTAAGGTTCATATAGACTTTGGGGTATAGAAATTATAGAGTATTACAGTGGCGTAGTATACGTTTATAGGGTGATGTGGGTAGGGAGAAATTTAGACTGCGCTGACTGATATGCATTGTAGCCGAGGGAAGTTATATATATTTAGTTTGTTGTACAATTAGCTAACTAAAGATAGGATTATCGTGTATTACAGGATTGATGGTTGTAGATACTATAAGGGGTATTAGGACCAATAGGCGATAATTAATGAAAATTAAAAGAATCTACTAGATAGAGGTTGAGTTAATATTAGCTATATGTAGTTATTAGTGAAGTGAATATAGTGAGTTATTTATTAAATTAATGTCAGCGATTAGATGATTAGATTCTTAAGTGTATAAATATCCTAAGATGAAGATAGCCAGGTATTATAAGAGGTTTCTAATGTTAGTTAAAGCAGACAATAATAGTATAGAGTACGTATCTATATATATATATACGTTATAATATAGCTAGCTATCAGTTTAATTGTAGATAAGTATCTACTAAGAGATGAGAATATACTGGTATACAGATAAGACAGCATGGCTAAGTATTTATATTATTGCGGTATGATACTAGTATATAATTTAATATCATGGTGAGTTTTAAATATATTATGAAATATTATATATTATATATATGTAACTTTTATTAAGTAAGTGCATATATAAGTATATATAGGTAGAGGTGATTTTTATAATTATATATTTACTATATAATATTATATAGATAGAGTAATATGCTAATATCTGTATTATTATATAATAGGATTACGGGGGTTGAAAAATAGGCAATCAAAGGGGGTGGTGACTACCATGAGATAAGTCGAGTAAGGGCGGGCCTGAGTTAAAAATATGTTTTCAGATTAATGAAAATCGTGTCCTACGTAAGGGTGTTGTTTTAGAGAAGTGGGGTAATAGCTCAATGGAGTGAAGAAAGGCAGGCGAGGAACAGCTTCCAAAGTAACATACTGGGATTTTGATAGAAAAGAGATGAGCTTATGGTATCAGGGTAAGTGAAAGTTGAAACAGTGTAAAAAGTGTAAAAATATGCAGAAAGTAAGAAGTAGGCAGAATAAACAATAAAACGAAAATGATGCAAAAAAAGAAAAAAAAGGAAAAAAAAAAAACAATAAAAAAAAAAAAAAAAAAATAAAAAGTTCAGAAGTAGTCCCGCACATTGGCATAGATTTGGACAATTATAAGGGAGAAATGATTGCAAGTAAGGCTGAGATCGAGAGCGAGCGTATGGTGAGTGCTGTCGTGCGGTGGGGGTGGGCGGTGGGTGGCGGGTGCCATTATCCTCGGGCATGAAAGTGGGGGGATAATCTATGTGGCATATGCGATATGTGCGTTCATTTCTCTACAGGTCCAAAGATCTGCACTGGTGATGGTATGGATGGAACAGATTGTGAGCATGTTTCCCCCGCTCGGGGTTAAAGAACTCATGCGGCGAGGTGAGGAAATTGGACCTAAACGAGGGAGTGAAGGTTGGAAAGAGATCAATAATGTGAGGTAGATTTTATTATATTTAGCGGTGCGAGGAGTGATTGACAGTCATAGACTGTGTTATACGAGTGTCGTCGCAAGGAATTTGATTGTGCTAGATATTTAATAGCCTCGAAAGCAAGTTTAGGCTTTAAGGCATTATAATCGTCAGTCTAGTGCGAAGGTTTTAAAATTTGCACTAGCCGCGTGATACAGTGGATTTTCTCCTAGGTTCTTGTGTACAGCGAAGGTGAAAGAACCTAAATAACAGGAGATGTAAAAAAGATGCGAGGAACCGGATGGTGAGCAATGTAAGTGGCGATTTTTCGGTTTTTGGGATTTGTGGAGCATTTGTTTTTAATTTGTGCGCTTAGCAGATAGAACGGTGGGTGGAATTGGGGGTGCATTAAAAGGAAGGTCTGTAGCGAGGGGAAAAGTTGTAACAGGCAAGAGCTGTCTTGGTAGTCGTGCTGAGTAAAAGAGAGATCGTTGAAGTACGTTATAGTGTAGAAAGCAATGTTTGAAGATCGAAAGGCGCCAGGAAAACAGTAAAAGCCTGCGTGTGTGCGTAACGAACGACTGCGTACAGCCATAGAACATAAAGCAAGGACAAACTAAGAAACGAACCAATAACAATGACAGCTATACCAATGAAAAATAGAAAATGCCGTAGGGATGACGCAGCGCTGGGGAAGAATCCACCACGAACGGAAATAGCGAATACCATAGAATGTAAGATTATATAGAGTACATGGGTTTCGAAGACCATCGGTAAAACCAATCCAGACTTCTTGAAGTGTTCTAACATTTAAGACGAATAAACCAGGGAGGAAAAATCGCATCGAAAGAGATGCCTTTTACATGACTGAAAAATAGATTAGATGTCGTAGTCAAAAAGGACGATTATATATTTGAGATTATTATGGTGAGGAAGGGAGGGATGAATGGTTGCGGCGAAAAAGAACCTTAAATGAATAATTAGGGAAGAGAAAATTTATAAAAACAATTAACTATTAGATGACTCAAGCGGAAGTTACTTGGGAAGAAAAAATGAAGAGCGGAATTACAACCCCATGGGAAATAAGATAAAAATTAGCCGATTTGTACAAAGACGATAACAAGGGGTAATTTTTGTTGTAATTAGAGACATGAAATATTATA
>JABUQX010102634.1:0-30000 GCA_015478945.1 Trachelipus rathkii
CTAGTTACTTAGCTAGATCTCTAATAAATATTAAGTAAATAGCTATAGTTGTTAATAAGTATAATAAGTTAATAGGTCACATGAATTATTTAGGATAATAGTAGTAAAATAGTATAATATTATTATTATACACACTACGTATTATTTTATTCATTAATTATATAATTTAGTATTGATAATTTGTGTAAAAGCATTTTATACAAAGTCAGAATTTTTTTCACTTTATTTTTTGCTATAGCACATATAAATTATATAATATATTTATATATATATATATTTATATTATTATTATTTCAGTCATGGTGAAACTAAATGTAATTTATCTCGTATATATCCTCGAAACAACTGGTATGCTATTAGAAATTACTCTGATAACATATATGAATCAGCGTATGTGCTTTGTTAATAAAAATGAAAAAAAAAATTTACTTTTGAGTTTTTATTATTTTTCTATATCTCACAAAACTAACGAATAGGTTAATTATAGTAAATATCTAATAACAATTCACGAATCATGGTAATGAAATATTATTATTATTTATATTTTTGTTTATTTTTTTTAATCTAAAAGAAAAACCGCCGGGAGAGACCCGCAATAGAATGGCAAAAGTAGGGGTCTCTCGGCCTCCTGGGGGACGACGGGTAGGACAATTTCCCCCCGCCCCTGTATATCCGGGAGTGAGTCTCCGAGTGAACACCCGCTCTTTTGGATATTATGGGTGTCGCGGGGGTTATCCTTACTCGCCCCTCCCCTCGGGGTATGGAAACGTCCCCCTCTTGATCCACCATATATATACGCGTCGGCTCGAGCCCTCCTAAATATATTTTAAACGCATGATTATTTTCATATATGTTATTTAGTAAATCTAAAGGAACACCTGCGGGTAACGGTAGTAGTACTCGAAATAAAAATAAAATAATAAAGTAAAATTTTTTTTTGCATTTTCCATACAAATATTTTCAATATCGCTGAATTTTCCCATAAATATGTTTAATTACAGTTTTATTGTACCTATCTAGTTTTCGAGATAATCAATAGCTGAGGTACTTTTAGTTTGAGGCCATATTAATTTATATAATATATATTAAATATTATAATATATATATATATATATATATATATTAATATTAATATATAATATATATATATATATAGTTTATATAATTACCTATAATATATATATATATCATACGTGATATATATATATATATATATATATAATTTTATATATATGGAACTTTCGCTTTAAAAGGATGTTAACCGATAAGCATAGTATGACAATAAATCGATTGTTTTTCGTTTATTCCAAGGAATTGTGCGACAAGGTTGCCTTAATACATAGGAGAGTTTTTGTTAAAAGTTTTGTTAAACGCGAAGGAGATATAGCATCAACGCATGATTAAATCGCCAAGATTTGTTCAAGATCAGGTTCTCTCTCACGCCTCAGCAGGGGGACGAACGGGGACTTCGTCCACCCCTTACCTGTTCCCAGAGTCTGTACTATCGAAAGCCTAAATAAACATATTAGAAAACAGTATATCAAAAGCAATATTATCAGGTAAAGAATTTTTTTTTTATTTTTTTTTTTTTTTTTTTGTTTATATAAGTAATTAAATGATAAAAAAAGCAACATGTAGCCTAACTATTACTCTTCTTTATTGGAGTTTAAATGTTACACGTGCTCACAGTGTATTGATTAGATGTATTTAGGTTCAGACTGATATTTCGAAATATGAAAAAATATTTTATCTTCCTCAACCTTTTAAAGGAGAGCCTAGCGCATATATATATATAACTTGAGATTATATTAATATATATATATAAAATATATAATAATATTTAAAGTAAAAAACCTTACTACAGTATATATATATATATATATATATATATACTAATTAGTATAATTATATGAGTATATAATATTAATATTATTAATCATATATATAATTATTTAATAATTATCTTTTATATATATTCAGTAAACCACTTATTAAAACTGAGACGAGAATTATGCAAAACATATTATGCATGACAATTTATGTACGCTTTATCGAATTTTTTTTTCTCTCGCACACGCTTGGAAAAAATAGTAAAATTAATTATAATTATAAATGTATCACTAATAATTTACACTCCACGGTAATGAAAGTTTTAATTTTTCATGTATATTCATTTATGATACTTGGTGTACACAAAGACTAAAAATTAATTTTATTGATAATTAATTGAATCTTATTGTCAACTAACTATGACAAAATACACGATAAAGCCTCATAAATATTTATGAAACTAATCGCCTAACGTCTAATATATTATGGAAAGCACCAACAATAACATAATAACATTAGCAATTATTTTCTAAAGGTGTCGAGGGATATATTATCTAAAATATATATATAATTATATATATATATGTATAAATATATAATATATATATTATAATATATATTAATTATATATTAATATATTATATAATATATATATATTATATAATATATATATATATATATATATATATATAATATATATATATAATATATATATATATAATATAATAATATAATATGTATGTATATAATGTATGTATGTATGTATGAATGTTATGTATGAATGTTAATGTATGTATGTATTGATTAAATGTATGATTATGTAATGTATGTATGATAATGTTATGTAGGTAGTATTTCCGTTATGTAATAGGGATGTATGTTAGAGGGTGTATTCTCTTGTGAGGTTGTTTTACGAATTGAAATAAAAACGCAAACTAGCATTGAAGATATGGGTGAAATGTTTTATCAAGAGTCAAAAGAACAATGTATGTCATTTACTTATACTTTTTAAAGATTATCTCATTTAAATGTTGCTGCGACTCTCACGGTTAAATGGTCCATCCTGAAGGCAAATCGTGGAGCGACCCGCTCTTCGATGCAATGAACATAGCGACCGTATGTCCCGCGAATTGCAGAATAATGTTGGCTCTAAAGGTTGATGGTAGGCTGGCACAGTCCGCTGAAGACCTAGTGACTTCACGACCAAAATGTAAAACACATCCGATCGGTGTGTTTCACACGAATCTATGGAGGCCCAATTCACAGGTCCAAACGAGTGAATCATTGCTCTCACCAAAATGCATTTCTCAATAGGTTCATTGTTTTTCTCGCGCTGTTATGCAAGTATCGAGCGCAGTCTAGTTGAAACTTCACAGCTCACGAGGCTCCACGCGCTTATTTGTGGTCAGCAAATGATTCCGTTATCCACTCCGCGATAGCGCGTTCCCCATTCAGGTTACATTCTGTCCGGCATCATTTTTTGAAGAAGTATTTCCCTATGATTCCGCCCCCCCATAGACCACACCAAATTTTGCATTTCTGTAGCTGTAACGGGACGCTTCTTTAAACTACTCAGGTCTGCCTCCATCAGCCCAATACGTGCAGTTCTGTTTGTTAACATAAACCCTTTGAACCAGAAAATGGGCCTCATACGCTGAACATAATCTCGCGATAAAACTAGGGGATTCTTATTGAGCTGCTGTTATGACCCATTCACTCGAAAAAACGTCAACCTAAGTGTGGTGGCTTCAAATCCTGTACGAATTGGATTTTGTATGCTTTAAACCCAAGATCCTACGTAAAATACGGCAGGTTGTGGCTTACGACAAACCTAGCTTTTGCGAACGGCGACGAATGATTCGTCAGGGTCGTCCTCCACACTGACAACTACAGACGCCATATTCTCTTCACTTCGAGCTGGATGTGGTCTAATCAGTCGGGTATCATCCAATAATGTAAACTGCGTTTCAAATTTGCGGAAGGTATTGGCAATAGTGGTTTCGGTAGGTCTGTGATGCACACCATATGTTGCTCTAAGTGCTGCACGAAACACATTTTTCACAGAATGCTGATTTTCGTAATACAGCTGAACAATTTAGAGACGCTTCTGTTTTGGTGAGAGTCTTTCTATGATGATTTGCTAAACAATACTGGAAAAGAAAAGGGATAGTTTAGATTGATATTATGCACACGTGGTTTGTCAAATACAACCTATTGTAAAACAAACCCACAAATGACTCCAAAACCTGCTTTTCTATTACTTTTCTTCTATATTTAATCTTCACTTCTCTATATATATATTTATATTATATATATCTATATATATATTACTACATATTATTATATCGTATGTATATCACTACTATTATTACTCATATTTCTATTACATGCATGATGTCACAGAATGATCTTACCTTCGTTACCGGATTCTGATTCAAACGTTGGACTCCGCGTTCTGTCGTAGTTAACAACCACCGGATGCTTCTATCCCACTAGGCCTCCTATTAATTTTTTGGATTTTGATTTAAAACTTATGAAGCTACTTCTGGGCCGAGATTTGGCTAGTTAGATGATTGATATAATAATCGGTAGCAGTCAAGTCAAATGCACACATGATCTTATTTACATGATTCAAGCGTGCGGAACCATTCTCCATCCTTTTCTTTTTCCAACTTGTTGCAGTTGCGGGGAGAATAAGGAATACTTTTGCAATTAATTATTGGCTGCTCCCATCTTCTCTCTTCTCTCTCCTCTTCTCTCGTCTGGTCCCTTCTCGCTCGTCTCTCTCTCTCTCTCGTCTGACTATTATTAGATTGGGTGATCCCGTGCTTTTAATAGTGTTTTTGATAATGAATTAGTCGATAATAATAATATAGTGATAATAATGATACAAAATATCGATATATTGATAATCAAATATATAATCACAATAATAAAAATAATATATCAATATCAATACATTGAATAATATATAAGAATGAATAATAAACATATTAGATTGTTTAGGCTTCTGAATCGATCGGCACCATAATATCATAATTCAATAATAATAATATATAATAAATAATAGATAATAAAAAATAATAATAATAATAAAATCATAATAATATAATGAATAATAATAATAATAAGTAATAATAATAATATAATAACAATAATAAATAATAATAGATTCGTCAACAGTGACTAATCACACAGTGTCGGTACATAATGTACGTGATAGTAATGACTAATAATATATAATAATATATGTATATATGTATATACTATCTTATATATTCTTATATATAGGTGGTATAATCTCTTTATATACTATACTATCTTATCACCATGTAATGTTGTATACATGTATATCCATCTTACTCGTGTGTATTTTTGATTTTTTTAATGTATTTTGTATATTTATTTCATTAAGCGCGCGATAGCTCAGTGTTAGAGCACCTCGCCTAACAAAGCGAGGGTCCGCAGGTCGCTAATCTGCGTCTCTCTCGCGATGTGAGAGTGAAGAAATGTGCAGCGGTTTCTCACCTTGGGCTTAGCTTCAGTCCTGCTCTGAACGTTAAAATGAGTACAATCACTCCTCCTTGATTAGGGCTCTGCCGTGAGTGACTGTATTTATCTCTGTAAAAAAATAAAAAAAAAATAAAAAAAAATATAATATATATATATTTATCTAGTAATACTGTATAGATCAAGAGATCACTCACTACAATTTGAGACCGAGAGATAATTTTATTCATTAAGATTCATTAAAAATAAATTTCACTAAGTTCAGAAAATAAAATTATTTCTTACATATAAAAATTCTTATGTTGACAACTTTTGAGGAATTTAAGCCAGAAGCACTTGGCGTATTGTACACCATTTTATTTAAACTCAACTTAACTTAACTTTTCTGAATAAGAAATTTTTTTTGAACATTAGAGAAAATTTATGGGTCTCAAATTATGTGTGGGGTCTCGTGTCTAGTATCCGCGCTCATATATAAGAGAGGAATCTTAGGAACTTTTTATTATCCCGAGTGAGAACACCTTGGATAAAAAGTGTTCCGTAGTCCTCACGGAAAATAATAACTATTATATACCTATAGTTATATATATACTTTCGTATACTATATAACTTCAGCTATATAAACATACTAATATATATTATATATATAACTATATACTGTATATCTTTGCCTTATATCAAAGATATACTTGTTATATCGTATATATATATATAATACTATAATAAGTGGTAATTAATAGTCCTCTGAATGTAAATCATATATATATATATGGTATATATATATATACTATATTATATATATATATATATTAGGGATGTACCGATATTGCCTAGAAAAGGGCCGATACCAGATTACCGGATAACCGATACCGATACCATACTTTAATTAATATAATAAATACACATAATAAGATATAACTATCTTTGTGCTCACACTGGTTTGGCAACCTCAGATTGCATTCACTGTAAACTCGATACCTTTAGTCATTTATAATATTTCATTTGGAGCTTCTGTGTCCAGTATATATTGATTCTTGTAAAGAGAAAGTATCTGTTAAGGAATAATAAATGCAAATACTACATATTAAATAATTTATTATGGTTTTGGGATAATTCAAAAAAATTATTCCCATTTCCATTTTCCACAGTAAGTCGGATCAGATATTAAAAACAAATGTTAGAATATCTTATGTACTATTAGTTTTAACATGATTACAAATTACAAGAAGATTCTTTTTAACACTATAATAATAGAAATATAAATAAAAGAAAGGAAAGACTGTATAAATACTAGAAAAGATAAAATAAAAAAACTCAGGCTAAATTACTGCAAACATGACATAATATCAATATACTCTCCTTTAAAGATAAAGACTACACGATGAGTCATTCAATACTTCAATATTCATAAAATCACAAATATTAGTGATACAGAGAGAGTATAGTCTTCATCTATGAAAATAAGATTGGTCGAATAGCTCTCCAGCCTTTTTGAGATAATGTTACACATTCGTAGACGCTCACCCACATTATAATAAGCCAGCGTATCAGCGTACGTCGACTTGAGATCGAGATGAGGTGCTGATAATTTAATTATGCCTGCAAGCACACTGATAATAATTGAAACGTTGGCCATTTTCTCAAGCACACCCAACAGCATAAATGATTATCTCTGAGAGCGCAGCATCTCCATGTTTTCGTAGAGCCTCATCCCTCTTTCATAGAAACTCTTGCTAAATTTATTTGAACTCTATCCTCTTGGACTCACCTCTCGAAGACATGAGGTTCTACAGCTTTTACGATGAGGTCTTTAGAGTGTGATTACCTTAAGATACGAATGAGATTGTATCATAGAGTCATTTTCGAGAGGCCATTGATTATTCAATATGAGTCAAAAGTTAAGCATATCCAGAATACACTACATATTATTATTATATGTGTGACTGAATACAGCCACCATCGTTCACTAAAAATTGTACATAGATAAGCTCAAGGGGTTTTGCAAATAGGCCTGGCTCTTTATCTTCTGTAGAATATTGTGAGTGAGAGAGAGAGAGCTCCTCGGTTATGCTATTTGCAATGCATTTCTAATGGATAGTGGTTCTATCGGTGAGATCATTCTTGTTGGGCTCTCAGCTATCTTAAGAATCCTTACTTAGAACCTTTTATTTTTTTATTTTATATATTTACAGTTCAAAAATTTTCTTCTTTTAATAATACTAATAATAATAAATAATAATAGATATAGCTAACTATCACGGAGGCAGTAACCACTATAATTCAAGAGGAGGGTGCAAACTCAGCTCATAAAATTCATTCTAAACGCAAAATTTAACGTAAGATTGAGCAACAAGTACAGCTAGGCTTATAAGTGAGAGGTGAGATCAAATTATAGTATAATGGAAATCACAGAGATAGATGGAACGCAGAATTCCACAGAACAGAGGTGGCAAGGCTATAAGCGAAGGAAGAACACTCGTAGTCTGCACACCTACGTCTGCGAGTTACTCAGAGTCAGACGACAAAATACTTCTCGAGATGCTGAAACCACAGCACGATCTGGCCTTGTGCTAACGAGGAGAGTCGATGAGAAAGGATGTAGGTACGATACGAGTATGAGAAAATATGCTCTCCATCCGGCACTTGTGCTACATTTTTGTATAACACCCGTATAGAAATATGTGTATTAAAGTTTCTACCAAATAGCGCACCCTATATATAATAAGAGGGTCAAAGTGAACTAGAAAACTGAGTACTATATATACTTTGAGGTACATAGTTATTTTATAAGTCTTTTATAGTTCCTTGTATTGATCATCTCATTTTCATTAGACTTGAATCCAACAATAGGCCTGGGTGAAACGCTTTTTTTTTCAGAGAGTAATACTCTAATCAACTAAATTATTGAGAGGCAGGCTAAGGCTATTACCTACTTGTACAAATTCACAAGGGTGGATGAGAATATCCCCGAGTGAGGCATAGGTATGAGAAGAGGAGAAAAAGTCTTCAGCAGTCAAATACACTATATTATAGACTTTTCTTTCGCAGCCATTTCAGCTCCTTATGCAACAACCAGTTTGAATTTGAGGTATTTCAATACTATTATTTGCTTTTAGTTAAGGACAAAGGATTGTTTATATTGTCCTTATATATGAGAACGAGATGTATATTCGAAAGAGACAGGAAACAATGTTGTTGGGTTGTCTTATGAGAGGCAGATTAGGTAGAAGTTGGATAATAATATATATTTAAATATTTTATATGCTTTGAGAGACGACCAACTATCCAGAAGAACAATATTAGAATCGAAAGATTAAGAAGAGAGGCAGCAATTCTTGAAGTAAAAGACGGAGCGAGGAGATGTACGAGTTAAGAATCGAATGGGGTCGACCATCCAGATCAATATAGATGACGAAAGAGTATAGGATTGTGCAGGTGAGAAGATCAAAAATGAAAAAAATAATAAAAAAGGAGAAGAGGAAACACAAAAGAAGTACACCTCGATGTCAACAAACGACAAAGAGAGAGCGATTTGAAAGAAACTAGAACAGCACGAAAAGCAAAGAGAGAAGAAGGAAACCCTAAGGAGGGAAGCTTGGAGAGTAGTGACGCGTGCCCATAAAGCCGTCAAACTGCTTTGGATATGTCAAGTGCCACACATGAGTCTATCAAGTAAAGAATAAGGGTAGGAAAACCATCACAACTGTTATATTATATGGAAGTTTTATCGCTATATCTCCGAGTAGCCGAACGTCTGTGATGGACAAGGAAAAGGGAATATGAAGAATTCACACTCGGTCTATAGAAGGCGAATGAGCAGTTGAGACTAGGGTTTCAAGATCTAGATAGAATACAAGTTAGGAGCTATAGGGCGATAGTTAGATAGGAGTCTGAGTGATATTCACCATTTTTCACGATAGGTGGACATATGCGCGACTAGTCAACACTTCTATGAGGAGAGAAAGGAGCTAGTTATTAAGAGTCTATATAGAATATAGTTGAACGAGTGGCGGGGTCAGCAACGTGAAGCACACTTCTCTCAAAACTCGGATAGGATGCCATGGGCGCAACCGCCTCCCTATAACGTTTCATTTTTGCAAATAAGTTAGATTTCAGGAGGCCTCAGGCGCACACTATTTTCAAATGAAATATCACAGGTAAAAAAGGCATAGGACACCTGTAGATGGGGAAGAGCACGGGAAAGAGGAATGCCAAATTCAGTGGTTGAGTTAGAGGAAAATGGAAGAATCCTATAGGATGATTTGGCCTTATTTCAGATTGGAATGATATCGATTCGATGCCACTCCATATTTGCCAGAGAGAATGAGGAGGAAAGGATGATTTAACCAGAGACGTTGTAGAAGTATTGGAGCAATATGAGAGGCCAGAAAGGAGTTTGCTCTAGTAGAAAAACCAAGGTATGTTACGCACGTTTCGTTTAATGAAAGTCCGTCATAGCTCGTCGAAGAGTATCTGCAACGATTTCTAGCAGAATGAAAATTGGCAAGAGTGGAAGATGGAAGAACGAGAATTTTTCCACTCACGATACGCACTGTCTCTAGCCGGAATGGCCAGAGAACAAGCCACGATCGAGAACCATGGGATTTCTATGAGGTAGAAATATATAGAATTGTAGATCCAAGATATGTAATGTATATCCTGCTACTCCACACTTTCAACGAATTTATACTTCCAACTTTTATCGAGAGCCAGAAAAGGCGTGAAGAGCGCTTCAGAGTCAAGAGCAGTCACTCCCGATGTATAATTTCAGCGTAGAAGCAACGAGAGAGCTGCCCATATTCGAAAACTCTCGATCTAAAGTGGTCTATGAAAAAATATGACAATAGGGAAGAATTGGAGTGTTGGAAGAGAAGATAAATTAAAAGATATATAGGTCGCTTGCTTCAGATTTACCGATAGGAGTGAGGTGGCTGTATTTATAGGAAAATAGTCAAGTGTGTTTCAGAATTCGGTTGGGACGATCAGGTAATGTGTGTAGGTTCAATTATATAGTTTTCCAGATCGTTGAAGATACTGAATTATTCTGACTCCTCCTCTCCCACTAATACAGTATGTACATGAACCCAACAATTATGTTGTGTACATATGAAAATCTTCAATGAGAGAGAGGACCTCAAGTATTTGTATGAGAAGAATCTTATACAGTCTCGTGAGAAGCTCTAAGCTATCAAAAAAGTGTATGATAATCGTTCTGTTAGGAAAACAGTAGCAAAAGCATAAATTATTATGTAGAAGGAAGAAAATGAGAAAAGGGTTGAGGGGAAAGAACAGAACAGAGAAGAGCCGAGTATCGGTTAACGTGTTTTAAGGAGTGTTTCTATTATTTTAGTAGGCACATACTCCACCCTTTCAAACGGAAATATATAAAATTATAATTATAAGAGATGGATAATTATTAAACGAGTTAAGGATGAATTCTTAGATCATTCTGGGTCTCAGACAAGAGCATCAAATAGGGTTACGAGTTCATGAGAGTTGGTAATTCCATGGATTGCAGTGTTAGAAGTGCACAAGCCATTTGCACTGTTGGTAAATGTCATAAAAGAGAGTCACCGTGGTTAGGAGCACAACACTTATACATATAATAATTAAAATACAATGATTGAATCATCATTGGAGTTACTAATAGTTTTAAATCATATAAAATGAGGAAAAATATCAAGAGACTTCTAATCTAACCTAACATAAACTAACCTGAGAATTTTCAAAATTGTAAAACTAAGGTCTAAACAATATCAAAAAATATAAAAATCCAGAACGTTTAAAAACACTGGCGCACTCACACACACTCACGTGAGCACACACTTTCCGTCCCATTAATTAAATACTTTCAGACACTTAGAGACAGACAAAAATACTATTACAAACATGTAAAGATATATATTATCTATTTAAGATGAGAGAAAAAGGCTGTAAAAAGTAACAAAAGGTAACATGTTAGCGAAAGGCCTAAACGCCTAGTTGGGAGAAACTCTGGAAAAAACTAAGTTAAACGGAAAATCGAAAATAAAAAAACACACATAGATCAGCGCATTAACACTATATCGAAGTAGATTTATTGTTGATTCTAAAGTTTCTCATAATTTTCAACACCTTCAAAAAGTCAAATAGTCTCGGCTCAGTGATTGGCCCTAGTTAAAGACTTGGTATCCGCAATACCGATACCGATAACAAATGCGATATACACAGATTTACTATGTATAGCCCTTGATAACATCCGATACTATCTCGTACAATGCTACCGCAACTTACCCTAGAGTATAATATATTATAGTGGTAAAATATATATTAATTATTATCAGAAAAATTTATATTATATATATATATATTTATTATATAGCACGTAACTGATGAATAGAGATAGATGAAATTATATGGCTTATAAATAGTAGATAGCAGTCATACTAAGGCTTAATAATAGAGTAAGGTACTTATTATACTGTTACTTACTTAATATATATCCTATATATATATAATTACAATTATATATATATATATATATATATATATATATAATATATATATATATATATATATATATATATATCCTCATATACAATAATATGCTACCTTCACTATACAACTATTAGAGTATTAATTTATGTATATAATACTATATACTCTAGTATATATAAGCATACTATGAATATACTTCTATATATGCAGTTGCGTACCTGGAAGAATACACTGGTAGGCAGAGTTTATATATTATTGCAATACGACTTAAATATTAGAGATAATGATTCATATATATATACTATATATAGTAATATATAAAAAAATTTTTATATATTACTAAATATATATAATAATTTTAAAGAAAAGTAAAAATTATATAAAAAAAAATGTTATGTAAATTGCTCTTAAACATCCTATACTTAAATTAGAAGGTACCCAGTATGATTTAATATATTATATAATGTAAGTGTATATATAATACATATTAAGTACAGATAGTCACATACTAAGTAACACCTACTATAACTATAATATGAGTATTAAAGTTATATAGTTAAAATAGTATTGAGTATGATTAATGACTGACTTATAGTAATGAGGTTCTGAGTGGATACTTAAGTATGAGGTAGCTAACGAAAACATCGAAAACATATTTTAATAAGTTACTAAACGTGCCTGTTTAATTGTAATGAAAGTCTTGTTTACCAAGTGATTAATATTCTACCAAAACTATAATAGTTAAATCATCATTCAATTTGAGTAAATATTAATTTAGGTCTTATATCTCTTAATAAGGACGCCTTAGTACTATTATAGATATGATAATTTTTACATGCTAATGTTTGTCTTTACGATATATACAATCGCTACACTTACTCCATTTTGCACATTATTTCTCACTTCTAATTTCATGTACATAATGCTTCACATACTTACTAAATCACTAGAGTTATATTAAATAAAATTTAATATTACAATAGTAAGAACAATCAGACACATTTTATACCAAAATTTCAAACAAACTGCACCAAGCCATACATTTCGTACAATATTTTACAGGAAGAGAACGAAAAGTTTCATAATATATTTCTTAATTCGAGATTATTAATTCGGCATTATTTTATAGAGTCAGGACTATGACTTGCCATACGCTCTCTTTATAAAGTTGACGTCACATGACTGCATTTATTCGTGCAAGTCCCAGGTAAAGTATTTTACTACTAATTGAGTTATGATGAGTATGGTCAGACTAGCAGCACATTATCTAAATAATATTCCTCAATTTATATTGTTTATAAACTATAGAGCTAATTAATATTCTATTGTCTCATATTTTTTGTGTTTTTGAGATATGATTAAACATGATTAAAGCCTTTCTTTTTATTTAAACGTTTTCAAACCGAGATCGGAGTAATAATTTAAGTTATAAAAATAAAACGCATTTAATTTCAAATATTTAAAACCTAAAAAATACATGGGTAGATGAAGCTACCTATCCGCTCAGCTATCCAACTATATATACGATCGCCCTGTACTCATATATATAAGTATTATCTATATAAATAATATATATTATGAAAGTAAGTATATATAATAATATATAATAGCCTAACATTATAACTGCAGATCTTGAGTCAGAGTGGGAAAAAGCAATAATATACCCTACCGAAATACCTACTTATATATGTTGCTATAGAATTGTTTCAAACGTAATTGATAAATATATAAGAGAAAGGTAGTTCTGCTATTTTTTATAAATCTATAATTTTATGAGTGATTTATTATAATAATAGATATCATATATGGTCACTTAATTTTACAATAGAGTATTATCTTAATATAAATTTGAAAAATATATATGAATAATATATAATTAAAATATATAGTAATAATAAATATTCATATTGCCTTTTATATTTTTAAAAAAATACATTTAATGAAACAAACGAAAAAAAAATATTATATGAGATAAAATTAAAAACAAAACATTATAGATAAAAATAAATTTTGTCGGAATAAATTTATTTAATATTGAAATAAATTAACTTATATTTCTCTAAAGTCAGTTTTCCATATTTTCTAAAATAATTAGGTCTTTTGTATATTTTTGATAAATTATGTCTATTATTAATAATTATAAATTAATATACATAGTATATATATATTAATATAGTATATATTATATATATAATTATGATATTATATATATATATATAATATATATCATATATATCTATATATTATATATAATATATATATTAATATTATATAATATATATATTATTATTAATATATATAATAATTATATTATATATATCTACCACAATTTTACAAATCGTTATTATTTTTCTCACATTATTATATATATATATATATATATTATTATATCTTATTATATATAATATAAATATATATATATATCTATTTATAAATATATATATTATAATATATATATATAATATAAGGTATAATATATTAATATATTATACTATAATATATAAAATTATATTCTATATATATAATTAATTATATATTAATATATATTTATAATATATATATGAATATATAGCCTATAATATATATTAATATATATAGTATTATATATAATATATATATATATATATATTATATATATATATTAACTATACTATATTAATAATATTTATAATAATATTATTTTATATTATTTATTATTAATAAATATTTATATATATTTATATATTATATTATTTTATAATTATATTAATATATATGAAATATATTATTGTAATTAATTATATACTATTAACTGTATAACTTATGTATAGTATTATATATTAAATATTATATATAACTATTAGGAAAAAAAATAATATTTCTGTCAGGTTGAAAATACTATTTCAAATTTAAAGATTTGGTTAAAATATAATAATAGAGAAAAAGTAAATTATAAATAACAAATATTATTAATTATTATATTATTATTATTACTTATTATTATTATATTATTATTATTATTATATATTATTAATTAATTATTATTATATATTTATTAATTTAATTATATATTAATTATTATTATTTTTAATTAATTATTATATATTTATTATTCATTATTTTTATTATTATGTACTTATTATTGCTATTAACTATATTATTATTGGTAATTATTAATATAAAAGTAACATAAATTGGTCAATTTATTTATAGAATATGTAGAAAATTATATTTATAAATATTAAATAAGTAGTAGTAGTAGTATAGTAGTAAGTAAGTAGTTAGTCAGTATGTAAGTACGTTGAGTAGTAGTATTATTTAATATTAATTATTATTAGTTTATTATTATTAGTTTAATTAAAATGTTATTAATTATTAATTTATTATTATTATTATTATTTGATGTACATCACATTATAATATGATTGACTGGACTACATTTCCCAGTCTAATACTACAATATTTGAGTATCATTATTTATTTATTCAAACAAAAATATATTTCATATAATCTAATAATAAATTAATGATTATTTATTTACGCATTATCAAACTTAATTATTAATTATATCGATCTTATTACATTATTATATTATTAATATATTATCTGATTATAATAAGGTAATCATTATTATTATTATTTGAATCTATTGTTATTTAATCACAAATTCATTCACTATATATTTAGATTATTGATCATTATCAGAATGTATTTTTTGATGACAATGATTTAAGAGTTTGTTTGGCGCGAGAATAAACCACAACTTGATTTGCATATGATAAAGGCTCGTTATTGTAGCGACGGAAACAAATAAGGAAAACTTATCAAAAAACTTTCCATAATCCATTGAAAAGGGAAAGTTTTGTTATCAGAATATTTTTGGAAACAAACAAAAAGTTCTTTCTCACAAACTTCTGCATACACTAAAGGATCAGTTTATAATTAATAATATTCCTTGAATTGTTGAAGTGATAAGAATCCAAAATCCGGAGATAGTTTATTGCGCTTAAACAGTTGAAATAAATTGTTTAGGTTCTAATAAGCTCAGGTTATTCTCTCACACATTGTTGTTGTAACTTCGTCAAAATATTTTTTTATAAGTGTGTGGATTACCGAAGGTTAATGGGTTCGTAAAGCGCTTTATAAGTAGGAGAGTTAATTTTTAAGCTTATTTTTCCCAATTTTCAGTAGGAATGAAAAGTAAATTTACTTCGGTTATCAAAATTGGCAATTTTAGTAAAACCTTAATTAATGAGTGTTATATAAGGCTTAGGTTAATAACATATACCACTTTACATACGGGAGTAAGTATCCTAACTACTTATAAAAAGAAGAGGCGCTGAATTTATTTCATTTTTTTTCTTTCTTTTTTTTTTTAATACTCATAAAAATATCTAAAAATTTCAAAATATTAAGAGATAAGATAAAATGCTTACGAAAAGAGTTATATGCAGAAATATATGCAACAAATTTCATTTTCTTCAATGCGAAATTAATTACGCCCTTAATATATATTATAGAGAGATATATATATATAGTATATATAGTATCTCTTTTCTAATCGGATATTGAAATGTATATACTTTTAGGAGTATTCATAATATAAATATATGAATATATATATCTGATTATTAGATAGTACTATAATATATTACGGTATTTAATTTACCCATATTGATAAAAACTGTCGACACATATATATATATATATAACTGTGGTAATATACTCATAACTAAGAAGTAAACCTATAAGAAATCATCACACAACACATAGAAGACTATACTATATATATACCTATAGTACTTTCATAATATAATGCTATTATATATATATAATTATATATTATATTACATGATTTATATAATAAAATTGAGAGAGGTAGTTTATTAAGTGGTGCTATCTTATATAATATCTTGGATTATATATTCTCTAAATAATACTATTAAGAGGAGAGAAAATATTATAAGTAAAAATAATTAATATGAAAAGTATATGATATATATATATAATATCTATTATAATACCTCACACAAATTTACTAAATATTTGTTATATAATAACTATTATAGATTGAAAATATGAATAAAAATGTTTAATATATATACCTTAACTATACGTTCTATAGTTAGTATTATTATTCTGCAAGCAGTTATATATTAGGCAGCACACTCGCACTACAGTGTTTTTTTAACATGCTTGTGGATGTGGACGTGTTTACGGCTGCTACGCAGGTTGAAAAACTTATCTTGTATCATATTAGCGCGTTAATTGCGCTTATTCTATTTATGTTTCTTGCTTAAAAGGCTCAGAGAGTAGTGGGTGTTGTTTTCAACAGTCTCAGTTTAGTTTTAACATTGAAAGTTTTTAAATATGTATCAAAGTGAAATCACATCACTGCGTTGTCTCGCGCGATTTAAAGTCTCGCGGATTTTCGTTAAAAGATAAGTTTATAGTTTTCAATTTATTTCAAATATCTCTATCGTTTGGTGGTTATTAATAAATTTTAGGAGAGGTAAACGTAAAGTATGTTTATGTATTAACAGCTTATTTGTTATTCAGTGTAAAGTAACTAAATAATTTTTTTACTTTTGTTATATATAACACACAGGATGTAGTACTAGTAAAGTTTTTAAGTTAGATCTACGTATTTTTTTCTTTTAGTGATAGGCTTTATATAGAAGTTTTGAGTATAGTGTGACGCTAAAATTGTCACGTGTTTGATCAGTGTCGTTTTTTCAGTACTAATGTACGATGCATATTTTTATCACATACACATTTTAGTGCTAAATTTTTAGTTTAGTATTTGTTTGTTCAGTTTTTTATGTCACTCCAATATTCTTCACTGTTTTGGGTTTAGTGCCTGTTTTTTGTATTTGTTATCTTATTTGTCGTGGAGTAGAATATCGTAGTGTGAGAAGATGGCAGATTTGCATATAGCCGCGCACAAGGGCTTTCTATTACTTTAACCAAACATTTTCTGCGGCTTAAAATTCTAACCACTTTGGACCACAACTTTGGTGAAAACTCACCTCGTCTACACTCTAGCAACAAAATTACCTTCTGAAGGCGGTAGAGTGCTACTGCCTTGATAAACATTAACACTCACCCTGTAACACGTCTCGTGAATCTCGAATCTCTAACTTCGATCGTCCTATGGGTTAATATCAGTCACGCTTTTTACTACAAGAGATACTTGTGCTTTCTCAAAATCTCGATTCTCCATAACAGAGAGCAGATTTATCCACGTTGTACCTTTGAGAGTACTCTTGACTACACAATCGTTCTCATCGAGACTTATATCTTTCTCATTCACAACTATGAGTCACTGGCTATTTAAGGGTATTTTCAATATGTAATATTACAATCACTGAATGGTTTGGGATCACTTCTCAATAGGTGGGCTGAAGAGGCGCAAGGCACTTAACCGATAACATTCTCCCCTAATTATCTGGCAGCAAAACTTAATCAACACGAGAATCAGCCAGTAACAACTTTGACTCGATTCTCGAGAGATATCCTCTTGAAACTCACAGACGGAGACCACAGTCTTCGAACAATAATACTCGTTTATACTCCTGCTTAACATACCCCTCAACTTGATCGTAAAAGTGTTTTACACCATTAGATATCCTCTCTCTATATAAAATAACCACTAACCTTTCGTCTACAATGGTAGTAATATACTCAACACGACAACGACTTTATGAGTCATATGAGTTATACTTTAATATACTTTCTGCTTCACAATCAAGCTGTCATCCTAGATCCTAAAGTGGTTTTTTCTGGCACTTTAGATCGGGGGATTTGGGGGGCCTTGAGCCGTATCGCTATAAACGCTCTAACTAAATTGGATATTTGGACTATGTGCCTTAGTACTCTGACCTGTACGCATCGAATTATATTAATGACTTTCATGCCACGAATGTAAGGGCCATGCTGTATGACATAGTTTAAGCATCGGGAATTAGCAAGTACGTTCATCTCCTTATTCGAGAATAAGATCTTTCTCGCTCGGCACTCATGATCCATATTTTTCAAGAGTACGTGCCCCTGTTTCTTGTCTGGAAGGCGAGTTATGCTAGGCTCGAGACAGGCGCTTAATATCGGGTAGTTGAGAGGAATAAAGAGAGTTCTATCTATTGATATACGGTCTCACTTATTTCGTCTTTAAATTTTCTATATTCAGATTATGATCTAGAATATCGAGGAGTTTGACGCCAAGCGATGAGTTCTTCGATCGAGCAAAAGGCATGCTTTTCATAACGATAAGTGCCTCATCTAAACTTAGTGAGTACGTCACACTGTTCTGCTGATATCATACACTAACTAAACGAACTTTTATCTCAGGCCTACCTCATGAGCATACACACAAATCGAAAACAACCTTAAATGGTAAACTGCCTTATACACATCGTTCTATTCGATCTGATGCGTCAATCCGTTTATGCTAAACAGTCTACAAACTGAAAAGGCCAATCTCTTCGGGCCTCTTTCATTATTTTCTCGACTCAACACATGGGAATCAAGCATTCTCGGTATCTGCATATCACCTTCCAGCCACCTTCCCGCTCTCTTGGAGTGTCGCTATTAGTCTTGGACTGTATTAACATTTATTGACCCGAGTGACGAATAAGAGAGGAATTCTAAACCTTCGAGTATATATGACTCATTATAGGTAGAATGGAGACGGAGGTGATCCCGTAGCTCCTCCATCTATTTTTTCCATATTATGTGATGAAGTGAGTAGATGGTCGCATTACTAGAGTTATCTTGCCCTCCACCCCTGCATTTTCAACTTGTATATATCTGACGTAATGTTTCAATACTAACTACGCTCTCAGATGTTTGAAGAGCAACGCACAATGTCCATACCGTATTGCTGAAAAAGGAAAGCCGCTCGATCCTTCTAACTATCGTACTCATATATGCTTTCTTCACCTGTAATTTAACTCTATCTTATAGATGCTTGATATCACTTAATTCAACTAAATAATTCACTTCTTATACACTTCTTATACCATTCACTGAATCTCCATTCTCTACTTTTCCAGATCCGCTCCATATCATGGCTTTCGGCGTTCGATGTGTACTACTGGTTGCACTATTAACACTTTATCCTAGTAAATAGATCAACGCGATTTAATTAGGTTGTTCCCGCCGAATGGAAACTTAAAGTAGTGGAAAGATTCTTGTCGGTAGGTTAAAGGTGAGCTTGAGACATATTACCTCCATAAAAGACTAACTGGAAAATAAGTTCTCCAACAAAAGAAGCATGGATGACAGCAGGGGTATGATCTACGCCGTGACTAGACCGCTACTCCCAGCCTCTCTATCCTTCGAGAGGTAGTAGAGCATAATATATATAGGAATCATCAAATCAGTTATATATCATAAAGGGGAGCTTATGTTCCATTTATAGACTGAGAACGGTCTAATAGTCGGCTGTGTTGATCGGACCGCGCACTTATCATTTCTCCACATTAATTCTGCGCTACATACGTCTGTTGCTTTACGCATCGAGTGATCGTGATATTATGATTGAGTCCTTCTAGAGCCTCTATCTTATTGTCTAGTGATTTACAAATAATATGCAACTTCTGCCTCTTGCACTTCTTTCTGACACTATCTATATATACTACTAATCCATTATATAATTGCCTCGATGTCTAACAAGACACCGCGTTAAGAAGCATTCACTATATTTATTAGATTGCTGAACTTCCAAATGGTAGATTCTCTGTTCGTAAAAGCGCTCTCGAGTAGAGATTGGCTCACTGTCTGCTTGATAACTGATTGTCCGAGACATTCACTATCTCATACGCCCTTGTTTACTACTACTTGCATTGAGTACTGGTATAGTATATACTCACGCGCGGAGAGTATAGTCGTGGTGCGTTTCTTAACCGTGTGTAAATTATAAGTTCTTATAGAAAACCAAGGCTTCTAATTACTACATGCGTACCTGAGAATCGTACACTCAACTACTCTCAACACACTATTATTCCGCATGAACTATTCCTGTTGCTTTTCGGACTCTGTATCTACCACATTCGGTTGCTACCAGTGACCATTATAACACAAACAAGTTATTCCACTATGGCCGAGACATAAAAACACACAGCAATCAGTTATGGCAAAGGAAGACGGTCCGACGCTGAGATCAAGACACTGAAGTAAGTAGTTCTCTGCTGGTCTTTAGACGCGCTTGAGAGCGAGATTTTTTTCCTCTCTCTCGAGAGTGAACTACTAGAGAGGACAGTTGTTCTCATCCGCCGTGAATAAGGTACTGTTCTCATATCTGGTGGGGCTCCTGGTTTCACCCGCTTTTGGACCGGGTCGAGTCAAAAGCCAAAAAAGGCTTATAAACTGTTTTGTACTTCCCAGTTCACTTGACTCTCTATCTTTGCTGATCGTATTTTGGTACTTTATGCTCTTCTATAATAGGTACGCTCGAACGTTGCGCGGAGCAGGTGTTGGTGGGAACTTACCACTCGCGTACCAACACCTTTACGACGCCCTCTAGCACAAGGGGTGCTGGTCTGCGCATGAGTTTTCTGTAGATATTGTTAACTCCAGGTTATTTGCTGGGCGATGCTATACCTTCTTTCCATAAGCCTCAGAGAAGCGTTCGCGTTGCCTATGATGAAATTTACACCTCTGCGTCAGATTAAATTCCGCTTCTCAGTCTCCATTATAGCGGTAAATTTATTTTTACGCTAGAGCGATGAAAGTTTAGCGTGCCACTACTAATACCTTACTCCTAGAATAGGTGCTACTAGCGTTATTTGAGTGTTGGTGACAAATATATATATTATATATATTATATAATTAATATTAAGTATTATATTGTAATATATATATATATATATATATTAATATAGAATATATATATATATATATATATATACATATATATATATTATATATATATTTATATATAGTATATATATATATTAAGTATATATATATATATAATGTGTGTGTGTGTGTGTGTGTGTTGTGTGTGTAGGTGCTGTGTGTGTGGTTGTGTGTGTGTGTGTGTTGTGGTGTGTGTGTGTTGTGTGTGTGTGTGTGTGTGTGGTGTGTGTGTGTGTGGTTGTGTGTGTGTGTGTGTGTGTGTGTGTGTGTGTGGTATATGATATATATATGACAAACACTAAAGGAAATTTCCAACATTTTCAACAAAAGCATTTGTAATTGACTTATTTTATTTGAAGTATTTTATTGGAAAGGTATTTCTTAATTAATTTAGAGTGCATTGCAATAAAAATATCTAAGAAAAAAAATATTTTTTACGTTTCTTGTAAATATATTTTGAGTTTTCGAGACTCCTTTAATGTTGAGGAATTTAAATGTAGATTAGATAACAATAAGTTTAGATTATAAAAAATGTTTAATGATTAAAAATGTATAATTAGCAAACATTATATTGTCATATAAATAAATATTTATAGTATATTTGATAGCGTACATCCACTCTCTCTTCGCATCCCTCCTTCACTCCTCAACTCTAAATACAACTTCTATATCTGATATGAAACTTGTTAGTATAAATATTATTCTATTAGTTATTGCCATCGATGATTTAATTATTATATTATTATTATTATTATTATTATTATTATTATTATTATTATTATTATTATTATTATTATTATTATTTTTATTATTATTATTATTATTATTATTATTATTATTAATATTATTATTATTATTGGTTATTGTTTATTATATTATTATTATTATTATTATTATTATTATTATTATTATTATTATTATTTTATTATTATTATTATTATTATTTTATATGTATTATTAGTTATTATTATTATTTATATTTTTATTATATTATCTTATTATAAATTATTATTATTATTATTATTAATATTTTATATTATATTATTGATCTATTATATTATTATTTTAAAATTATTATTATTATTATTAAAATTATTATTAACATTATTATTCACATTTTTAACTTTTTATTATTAATTAATTATTATTATTATTATTATTATTATTATTATATTATTAGTATTATGTATTATTAATTATTATATTATTTATTATTATTATTGATTATTATATTATTATTATTATTATTATTATTATTATTTAATGACTATTATTATTTATTATTGATATTATTCATTATTATTATTATTTTATTATTATATAATTATTATTATATTATTATATTATTATTATATTATTATTATTATTAATTGAGTATATTATTTTTATTATAATTATTATTATAATTATATGATTATAGTTATTAATTATAATTAAATATTATAATTTAATTATAATTATATTTATTTTATAATTATAATTATAGATTATCTTAATATTATAATTATATAATAATTATAATTATAATTATATACTAATTATAAGTAATTGTAATATTATTATTATATATTATATATTATTATTTCATTATTATTATTATTATTATTATTATTATGTATTATTATTATTATTAATTATTATTATTGAATTTTGATCTATATTATTATTATTATTAATTATTATTATTATTATAATCTATTATTATTTTATAATTATTTACTATTATTGTTATTATTATTATTATTAATAATTTTTATTATTATTATTATTATTATTATTATTATTATTACTATATTATTATTATTATTATTATTATTAATTATTATTATTATTATTATTATTATTATTATACTTATTATGATTATTATTATTATTATTAGTTATTATGTATTATTATTATTATTTATATATTATTATTATATTAATTGATTATTATTATTATGTTTATTATTATTATTATTATTATTCTTATTATTATTTATATTTATTATTAATTGATGTATTATTATTATTATTATTAATTATTATTATTTATATTATTAATTATTAATTATTATAGATATGCATTGATAATGTAAATAACTATATCAGTTCGAATATTATCTTTCTCTCAATCTATATAGTATCAGAATATATAATTATATTATATATATATTATATAATATATGTAATATATATATACTATATAATATATATATTTATAATATAGTTTTAAAATGTAACATTAAATCTATATATATATATATATATTTATATATATAAATATATATTATATTTATACAATTATAATATACCAGGACGTATATATATAGTATATATATATATATATAATATATATTATACATATATATATATATATATATATATATATAATATTATAATATATAGTATATATATAATATATAACATATATAGTATATATTTATAGTATATAATATAAATATATATATACTATATATATAATATATATATACAAATATATATATAATATATAATAGTATATATTATATTATAATATATATTATATTATATATAATATATATATATATTATATAAGTATATATATATTACTATATTATATAAAGAAGAGCATAAGAATTTATTAGAAAAATAGAGTATAGATATATATATATATATATATATATAATATATATATATTTATATATATATATATATATATATATATATATATATATATATATATATAATATATATATATATATATATATATATATATATATATATATATATATATATATATATATATATATATATATATATATATATATATATATATTTGTAAGTATGTGTGAGCTTGTGAGAATATTGAATTTTAAAAGTAAAATTTACATGTGGATAATTACAAAATTTTAAATTATTTTAATTTTGTAAGAAAGAGTTACAATTATGTAAGTAATATACGAGTTTCAAATCGTATAATCAGATGATCATAAATTTGTTAAAACATTTATTAACAAATTTGAATAAGAGCTTCTATATTTTGCAGATATTATCATAATTTTTTTTAAACCATTAAGAAATAAAAAATCATAATATTTTCTACATAATTATGCTTCCGCATCGGAGTCATATAAAGTACTTTAAAGTATTAATAGATTGTATTAAGCTATTCTTGAAGAACTTTAAATATTCATATATTAGAAATTAAAGCCTTCTTAAATATTATATTTAAATTTTAGATACAATATTAACATATAAACCAATGTGGACGTATGTATCGTGATCTCGTGTGAAATAATGTGAATTAAATAGTGAAATATTTCATCAAAGGAAACTTTTTTGTGTATTTTTTATGATTCATTTCCATCTCTAATTGTCATGAGTTAAAATGCAATGATAATAAAGAGAGTTTAAACGTTCCTTTAAACCTTTATTTAAATTTCTCTAAAATATTCTTATGAATATTCAAATAGATCGTCTTGAATTTAAATATTTAATATATTAATTAATAATGACATTTATTTTGAAAGTTCTAATTCTCTTCTGTAATAAGTGCTTTCAATATTATATAAAAAAATAATACTTTTTTATAGGTTTATATATATATATATATATATATATATATATATATATATATATATATATATATATATATATATATATATATATATATATATATATATATATATATATATATATATATATATATATATATATATATATATATATAAAAATTTTTTTTTATATATATATATATATATATATATATATATATATATATATATATATATATATATATATATATATATATATATATATATATATATATATATATATATATATATATATATATATATATATATATATATATATTGTAATTTACTACCCATATTTAATTTTTTTATAAGGTCTCTCAATTCATTACTGCTAAGTATTTATTAATAGTCTGAATTGTTAAATCATTTTTTTTTATTTACAATTTTGTTTATATATTTTTGATTTTCCAAAATGAAATAATTGTTAAAAAATGTTCTATTCATCAAAAAATATCAACTTCACAAAAAGTGAATATTTTTTTATTTTATATCAAAATATAATGTTACTAAGAAAGTTGATCAAGCTCAAATTTTAATTTCAAAATTTCTTTAATCCCACTTATAAATTAATTCATGAAAATGGAAACGGAAAATATCATAAATTGAAATAAAATGCTTTTTATATCTAAATGAAAATGAAATGTGATGCAAACTTATTGTATCTAATAATACTTTTCCCATGCTTAGATTGTAATTTGTAATTGTAATTGACGTAATTTATATTAAATACAACTTATTTTGTGATATATGTTAAAATGATGCTTGCTTATTAGAATATGATGTTTTTTTTTATATTATTTGATATATTAAATTTGATCTTTTTGTCCATTTTTGTTATGAGAAATGAGTTTGGGCATTTTTCTTTTGATTTTTCCTCCTAATGTTGGTTTCATTGGCAGAAAACCCGCGCTCGAGCTTAAAGCAACGAGACAGTTGTACATAAAATTTTTATTTAAAATTTTTTTAATAGAACATAAGCAATGCCCCAATTTCTTGAATAAAGTTCGAATGTAATTTTAATAAAAAAAGAACCAAAAATATAAAGTTGTTTCACCCTCCCATTAAAGAGATAAATATAAAAAGAGTTGTAACAACTTGTTTTGCTGGTTCACTAGCCGCGTGTAGCCCCCTAAGGTGAAAGAAAGTGACTCCAAACATGAAGGCTTCTAAGGTATCTGTTCTATTTAGATTTCTTAACGTAAAAGGAATCATTATAAGAAACATCAAAAGAACTTCGACAACGATTTTTGAAGTGGAGGATTAAAAAAAAGAGATAACTCCCATCACTCCTGCCACTTCATAATTGTTGGCTTAAGAAGAATACCACCCGCTCAAGACTCAAGAAAAAGAACCACTCTCTCTTTGGAAGATATCTTTTGATGACGAACAACCGCAGCCCCCACCAGAAAAAGGTGAGACTCTTGCCGTAATAAAAGTAAAACCTCTAGTGTTTTATGAGACTTCAGTTCCAACTTGGTTCAGAGACTTAGAGGCCAGTTTCATCTTGGAAAAATCACCTCGGTGGAGACGAAGTACTTCCAAACTCTTTCTCAGCTGTCCACAAATGTAGTGGATCGTATCTCTTCTGCAGAACTCGATGCACAAGCTTACGCTCCGATGATGAAAGCAGTCATTACCATCTACGAGAAAAGCAGGACGGAGTAATTCAACGGGTTTATGCCCAAACAAGCCTACAGTGCCATGTCTTCCTTTCATCTACCAGAAATGCTCCGTTATGGTGCGAAATTAAAGAATGGTAAAGATATCATCCGAAAGCAAATTTTGAAGACTCTCCCAACCAATATTAGACAAATTATGACTTCTCAGACAGCACTTACCTTGAACAACTTGGTGAACTAGCAAATGATCTAGTTGGTTTCGTATTGTTCGCTCCTGTCATGGCTGTGTCCACGGCAATGACTACACTATCAACTATATCAGCAGCAGGAGCAACGACAACATCGGCTGCAAGAACACCTGTGGGACTACGTCCATATAGTCAAAATCATAGGCCCCACGTCTGCCGAGCACAAATTTACTTCGCTCAACAGGCAAGAAAATGCAGGACGTGCTGCAAGTGACCCGACAAATCTAATGTTCAAGTGCAACCCAAGTCTCGCCCCTCTTCTAGATGTGCTTCTCCCACACCAGCGGAAAAATAGAAGAGCGAGCTGGTTGCTCTGATATAATAGGTTTACAACTTAGTATCAATGTCACAATATTCGGCACAGACACTCTTTCTCCTGGACACCTTCATTTCCATTTCAAGTCTACTTTCTTCAATAGTAACCAACATCTTCCTATTTGAAACTAATGTCAATTAATCCGCAGCCAATGGCTTGCTTATCATGAGTCATGATGAAATAAAGAAATATTTAATGATCAAGAAGCTTCGTCGAAAATATAATTGCACTTTCATAGCAGTTAATATTGCAGTGTCAATCTTAGGTATGGGTTTTTCACACTATTACCACTTAATTATCGATCGTGGAAAGAAAACTGTACAAGGGACAAATACGACTCTTCTAGCACCTCTTCAAGTCTCTTCTGTGGAAAGATCTTTCATTAAAAATCAAGACCAACATTGAAGACTAAAATATCTCATGTTTGCTTCAGGAGTTTCCATTGCTAGCATCACAAATTTAATCCAAATCATGCCTCCAGTGTTTGCAAGACCTCGTCTTATTGCTGAAGATACACTTTAAGCAACAAAAGCAGAGTTCGGCGCTCTATTGAAGAATGGAATCATCCGACCTTCCAAGTCTTCTTGGGCTTCTCCCCTCCATCTGGTGCCAAAGAAAACTCCAGGATCTTGGAGGCCTTTTGATGATCGCAGATCTTTGAATGCCATTACTAAAAGAGATTTGTATCCACTTTCTATCATTCAAAGACTCTCGCAACGCCCACATGGATCAACAAAATAGATCTTCAGAGAGCATATCACCAAATTCCAATACGACCGAAGGATATTGAAAAGACTGCCATAACAACTCCTTCGGCCTTTTTGATTTAAAAAATGCCTGCCCTATGTTTCAACGAGTAATATGCTCTACTTTTCTACAACTTCTGTTTGTTTACCTATATCTAGATAACTTGGTAACTTTTTCATTCACTCCAGAAAGGCACTAAGAATATCTCAGGACAGTTTTCAAGCTCCTTCAAAAAAATTCTTTCAAAAATCACCTTAGAAAAATGTGAACCCAGAAAGTCATCTTCAACTATTTGGGATACCATATTTCTTCAGATGGAGTTTCTCCCCCTTCAGAAAATACGTTCACAATTTTGAAGTACCCTCTTCCTCGAGATTCACCAGCTCTTAGAAGATTCTTTGGCATGATTGGATACTACCGCCGTTAAATCCCTTGTTTTGAATAACCTTTCTTTCATTTTTCGTTAAACGAACAACACCATCCAAAAGATGTCTCTTGCTTGGACCACAGAAGAAGAAGAAGAAGAAGAAGAAGAAGAAGAAGAAGAAGAAGAAGAAGAAGAAGAAGAAGAAGAAGAAGAAGAAGAAGAAGAAGAAGAAGAAGAAGAAGTCTTTATTAAAGTCAAGAATCATAGCCAGAATTCTATAGGAGCAGCCTTTCATCAGATAAATTTTAACCTATAATTTTTAATAGCATAAAGCTGTTAGAACTGCAGCGCAAATACTCCGCTTTCTACCGTGAACTTCTAGCAACCTACTATTCTGTTCTTCATTTCAAGCATATGTTGGAAGGAAGAAATGTCATTTTGTGCACTAATCACAAACATCTCGTTTTAGATTTCTACAGTTGGAATCAAGCAAAAAGTGATCGACAGCAGAATCATCTTTCTGTCTTAACAGAATATCTCTCTCTTCAATGACCTAACTGGGGGGAGCAGATAACATTGTGGCAGATGTTTTTTCCCGGACATCCTCGGTAACATTAGATGCCTTCAATTTACCTGCTATCTCTCGTCTTCAATCAACAGACGATGAACTACCATTTTTCAGCCTCGTCTTCATTCTTACCCTCTACCAGATAATCTTCAAGTATGGTGTAATACCTGTCCAGCTTTTCGACGACCATTTTTGCCAAAACCTTGTCGTAAAGAGATCCTCATCAATTTTCATCAGATGTCTCATCATGAAGTTCAGGCTTCTCTGCGTCTTATAAAGACTAGGTATTTCTGGCATAACAGAGATTGTGACATCAGAACTTTGATTCGTTCTTGTCAACAGCGCCAACTTTCAAAACTTCAACGCTATGCGAAACCACCTATTGCTCCCATGAAAATTCCGTCGCAGCATTTTGAAACAGTGCATATCGAAATCATGAGACCATTACCTCCTCCCTCTTTTTCCGAAACTTCAGCTCTAGTCTACAGATATCTTCTCACCTGCACCGACAAAAGCCCTTTTACAGAACCAATTCCTCAAGTGAATACGATTTCAAAATCTGTCTCATTTGTCTTCATACAATGGATATCAAGATTTTGAATTTCTCTCTATGTAATCTCAGATCGAGGAACACAGTTTGAAGGAGAATTTTTCACCGAACTATCACACTTGATTGTATTTCCCAGACTCCGTACCAGCGCTTACCACCCTTCAGCAAATAGCCAAATCGAAAAATTTCATCGATCGCTGAAGTGGGCCATCATGGCGAGGAAACAAAGCAGGCTACTCTAACTTCCAGTCATCATGCTAAATCTTCGTTGCATTCCTGATGACTATTTCTCTCCTTTTCAAGCATTAATCGGAAAAACAGATTTTTGTCTTTTAGAACTTCAAGCACCTAAAAACAGATTTTTTTGCAACAAT
>JABUQX010102634.1:35000-46041 GCA_015478945.1 Trachelipus rathkii
AAAATTACTACAGAATTGAAGAATAGAGTTAAGATATGGGGGGGGGTCTTTTGGAAACCCCACCTATTAAAAATGTTGTGCGATAGTGCTTATCATATGTGAATAGAAGAGATGAGTTTACTTTTGTGTAGCATGGTTGTGCAAAATAAGCACGAAGAGTAGCGAATCATTGAGCATTGAAATACAATGGGAATCATAACATAACACATTATGAATTCCCAATTAAGGGGGGGGCTCAAGTTCAGGTGCCAATTTTTCCCTGAGTGTATTAATTTTATAATGCTATGTCACCCCTTATTGAATTAATTATTTAATTAAAGGTGATTTTGATATAGCTAGCTAGCATTTTAGTCTGATTATATGTGAAAGTTTCAATCATCAGACTACCTGATCTACAAAATCTTGCAGATTTTATAGGCCCATTTGTGATTAATTCTATTCCTTTCTTTAATCCAAAGGATGAATCTTTCTCAAATTTATACTATCATCAGTTGGTTGAACATATAGAAAACGAATATACTGAGGAGTTTGCTGGGTTTATAAGAAAAGATCTGACTCCAAAAGAACAATTATATTTTTCAAAACGGTCAAACAAATAGGCCAGAGTTACAGTAGTCAGAAGCACAGGCTTCAATTCACTAAAAATAACACTATTTTTAGAGTGTGAGCTAGTATACTTAATGATTAATATACAGAATGTAAGAATATTAATGATTGCTGTGACAATAAACAAAAATTATACGTTAATAAACATGCATATGGCTAGTAACGTGTTGGCTAAAATGGTATTAGGCCCGTAGCCTACTAATGAAGCCTAGGTGGTTTTTCAAAGTTCATATTTGCAGGAAAAATTTTGATCATAGGTGTGTTTCTAAAAAACGGCATTTGAAAATATAAAGACTCAGTTTATGCCTAATCTAGACTCAGTTTAGGCCTATTCCGAGTCTTTCTAACAAAATTAGGCTAGCTATAAATGGTATAATATAAAATATTTGATTAATTTTCACTAGAAACAAACACTGCCGTGCCAAAGCTACGGGACCTACACAATTTTCACTCGGTTACGGAATATTTAATATTTACTATAATTAATATATCAAATTTTTGGCTTATTACACTCACCACAATAGTAATAACGAAATAAGTTGCTATAATAAGCCAAGCAGTCATTAATTAATTTATTGTTAAATCCTCGATTTCGGAAATTAATAAACGGGCGGGCTGCGCGGAAGAATACTTTCTCTTGTTGTAGTTCTAGCCTATTTATTTATTATAAGGGCGTGGTAAAGCCTTAACATCGGCACCACTTAACAAATATTTTTGATGTAAAAAAAATCTTGTATTTAAATATACTATACGTAAAATTTGTTAAAAAATATATATATATATATCCGGAGAATTGCGTTCGGTGAAAAACACGTCTTGGAGGGCTTCGTGTAGGCCAGGAAGATGTTCGTTCACGACGGGAGTCACCAATTGTAGGTTTGAGGGTTTAGACAGGAGATTGGCCCCGAGGATGTTGAAGAAAAATTAAGTTCGAAGGTTGATAGAAACTAGGAACTGTCATCAGCAAAGCAGCAAAGCATTGCATTGCAAACCTATATTTAAACAAATAAACAATATATAATAAACATAACAATAATTAACAATAAAATAAATAATACATAATACAAAATACATGAAATCAAATGTATGAAAAATATATGAAACACTGTATACAAATAAGAAAATAAAAAATAGTTTCCCCGTAAATTAAGTTTTCTTTGAGGGGAAATTTAAGGGTAACAATTATAATTGAAATAAAAAATTAATATACTAATTTGAATACGTAAAGTAAAATATACACTTGTAAATTTTAGCATGCAATTTGATAAAGGATATTTTGATAAAATAATTATTATAAAAAATATGGAACACGAAAATGCATATAATAACAATATTTCAAACGCGTAACTGTAAACGATACAATAAAGCAAAATATTGTTACACAACGTACCTAGTACTTTACATAGGAAAATGTGAAATAAATTGAAACGAGTCGAAAATCAGTAACTAAATAACAGTCTTTGTAATCACTAACACAACGGAGGTTGATTGACAACATCAGAAACTTGGTTGCATTCAAAATAAAACCTTTTTGCACAAAATCATCAGAGCTTTCAAAATAGCGTTGTAAGGATCAAAAATGGCGAAAACAAGCAGGATGAGAGAGACGATCGTGGCGACACCTAGGCGATGAACGGGAAACTTAGCAAAGCGGAAGGAAGGGAGAGAGGGAGAGAGAGAGAGAGGGAGAGGAGAGAGAGAGAGAGAGAGAGAGAGAGAGAGAGAGAGAGAGAGAGAGAGAGAGAGAGAGAGAGAGAGAGAGAGAGACTACATTTACCCCCCCTCTAGGGACAGAGTCCCTAGAAGAGGAGAGTAGGATGTAGGCGTGGATGAACGGGAAGAATGAACGCAAAAGGAGGGGTCATGTCAGTTAAAAACGTGGTTTCAGAAACTCGGAAGCGTGATCCCAACAACGGACATGCTCTCGACCTTTGGTCCAAGCTGTAATATCGACGACAAAAAAATGTATGACTTAATTGCTAAAAATGAAGTTCGGCGAGCGGAGCCGAAAGTGAAGTGGCAGTCGGAACTGTAGACGAAATAACAACCGGAGTTGAAGGATGATGAGCCGGAGCAAAAGGGATGGGAAAGCCGGAGCCGGAGGGGAAAATGAAAGGACGAAGTGGAAGAGGAAAGAAGAGGCATAGTTGAAGAAAAGAGAAAAGTCTGAAAAAGGGTAATCACCATAAGAAGATACAGCGCTAAAAGACACCATGTCTTGCGACTTCAAGACATGGCAAGAGAGTTTAACTGAAAAGTACAAGGTTTCAAACAATTCCTAGTCTGGGCGCCCCACTTCTGATGGTTCAAACAAATACCCTGTTGATCGTGGGTAGGAGGAGAAGGGGGCGGAGAAGATGCTTGACCAGGAGGGTGGTAAGGTAGAGCAACAGGTTGACGATGTGGAGTAGGAGAGCGGTGAAAGGAACGGCGGCGCTGGTTGGGAGAGCGAGGGTAATGAGGATAGGAAGGAGAAGAATGAAGAGGAAAAGGTTGAGGGGGAGGTGAAGCATAGTGAGAGTAAGAAGGAGGAGGATAAGATTGAAAATGAGTAGGACGTGATTCAAGGGTTCGAATCCTTGTCACCAAATCGTAAATAGTATTTTCTAAAGTATTAATACGCGCTTCAAGAGCGGCAACATGAGACTGAGAAGAGCTGATTACATTCACGTGTCCTTGCGCTTGCGGAATACCGAGGGGTTGCTGACCCTGACCTAGCGACAAGGAGGAGATAAATGAGGCGTTAGGTGGTGGAGTCTGAGCCATTAAGGGTTTCGCCTTTACTATACGATCGGCATGGGCCGCAAGCTCATGCAGAGAAATGTTTGGGTCAACGCTAGCGAGTTGAAATTGCAATTCAGTGGGCAATTTTTGTAAAAATAATTGACGGAAAATTTGTATACATGGACCAACTGGAGGACCATCTAAAAGACCCAACATATCGTACATTAAAATGGAAGGTAGCCGATCTCCAAGGCTCTCGTTTTGTAAAAGCATCCTAATCTTCTCACTATCTGTTACACCTAATCTATTTATAAGTTCTTTTTTTAGAAATGAAAATGGTTGATTATTGGAATTTAATTGCGGTAAAATGTCACGCAATCGTTGCAATACTTTTACTGGTAAGATATTTAAAAGCGCTTTAAAGCGATCACTTTCATTTGTGGACTCGAGTTGTAACTCCAACAAAGCAAATGTAAGCTCTAAATCTTTTTCTATAAACTTACCATTGTAGCTAGTGGTTTGAGTCCGTTCAGGAGTTGAAGTGTCAATATTATTTTGGGCGATATCACCTTCTACAGGTGGCATTGTGACAAAAATATATCAAATATTGTAAAAGTAGACAAAATATTATAAAGAAAACGACAGGGGAGCACTGTCGCAAATCTGCCTAAGCTAACTAAGCTATATCTAAAAATAATTAGATTAAAGGACTTAAGTCTAAATATAAAACTGGGCATGAAAAACCGAAAAAAAAAAAAAATAAAAAAATATTACAATGTTGGGGAAGGCTGTTATTTTTTGGCAGACTGCGAAAAATTAATGAATATAGATAGATAGAGAGATAGATATCAGGATAAGTGAACACAACACGTGCATAAAATATTATTTGTGTAGATAGACGTATTAAAATATTGGTAGGCAGCCGTTGTGTGTGTTGTTAAAAAAAATATATATATATATATCCGGAGAATTGCGTTCGGTGAAAAACACGTCTTGGAGGGCTTCGTGTAGGCCAGGAAGATGTTCGTTCACGACGGGAGTCACCAATTGTAGGTTTGAGGGTTTAGACAGGAGATTGGCCCCGAGGATGTTGAAGAAAAATTAAGTACGAAGGTTGATAAAAACTAGGAACCGTTACCAGCAGCAGCATAGCATAGCAAACCTAGTACTTTACATAGGAAAATGTGAAATAAATTGAAACGAGTCGAAAATCAGTAACTAAATAACAGTCTTTGTAATCACTAACACAACGGAGGTTGATTAACAACATCAAGAACTTGGTTGCATTCAAAATAAAACCTTTTTGCACAAAATCATCAGGCTTTTCAAATAGGTTGTAAGGATCAAAGATAGGCGAAACAAGCAGGATGAGAGAGTGAGCGATCGTGCGGCGAAACTAGCGAGCGCGGGAAACTTAAAAGGCGGGGGGAGAGAGAGAGAGAGGGAGAGGGAGAGAGGAAAGAGAGAGAGAGAGAAGAGAAGGAGAGAGAGAGAGAGAGAGAGAGAGAGAGAGAGAGAGACTAAATATATATATATATATATATATATATAGGTTAGTATTAAACCGTGGGAGTATATAATATATGAGATATATATATATATATAATAATATATCATATAGTATAATATATAATATTAATTATATAATATTAACTATATTATATATATATATTATTATTAGAGTTATGACTAAAAATTTGCAAATTTTGAATCTCCTGTTGTCGCAAATGATGAACTTTTGTGATCTGATTACTAAAACATTATATATGCCAGGTGCGCAAAAAAACTTCCGCGCAGCCAACCGTTTCAGTATCAGTGTGTGTCACAAGATCTGTATGTACGGTTGTATCCTGTAGCAAATAAAAAAGTAGATTCTTATAAAATCTCGCCCATGATTATTTATTAATGATTTTTTAAATTATTATTTTTAATGACTTATGACAAAGGAAAACGTGTCAAACGTTTATCATCACATGAGCTAAGTGGTGACAAAAATCTCTTCAAGTAATAAAGCTACTGCTGCAGTCTGGCGAAGATGGAATCAAATGTTCCAACAGGGCTGCGGAGCGAGAGCGGGAGGCCGGAGGCCGGGAGCCGCAAGGTTTTGGGTGGAGCCGGAGGCGGAGGCGGAGGCGAAACTTTTTGAGGGACTGGAGTCGGAGCCGGAGCCGGAGGCGAAATTTTGGGGGGACGCTGGAAGCCGCGAGCGCGGAGTAGGAGCCGCAAAAAAAGAGGCTGCTGCTCGGCTCAGGCCAAATACAAAATTAAGTAATTATTAAATTTATTATATATTTTTTTATATATATCTATTATATATATAATATATATATAATATATTATATATAAGTATATATATATATATATATAGTATATATATATATATATATATATATATATATACTATATATATATAATATATATATATATAATTTATATTATATAGTATGGACATTTAAGTGTTTGACTCCGTTTAATATTAAGGTTTAAGGGTAATTTAGGTTAAGTTTGGTTAGGTTAGGTTTTAGGTAAGTTTAGGTAATGGTTTGGTTAGTTTAGATTACCAGCAAAAATTTAATGTATTTACCCTAAAATTATTAAAATAAGGATACATTAATTATTGATTTCGCTTGGAGTCCAACACATTATAAATAGCCAATATATATATTCTCTTTTCCAGAAATTTTTAATTATGTATATTTATTATTCAATATAAAAAAGGTTCGGTTACTTCTATATGATATAATTTAATTAATTAAGTTTAATATCCTTGTAGAAAAATCATGTCAACTAAACAAAAATCAAAACATCATGTACTTGAATATATTACTCCCTCTGAAGATAAAAAATACTTTAATTTGTCAATATGAAATAGTTACGACGCTTGATGGAAACTCAGTTCGATCATCACAAAAAGAGTCTACCTTAACTAAGTTATCATGGGGTCACAATAATCTATTGGATCCTTTAAATTAATGCGACATTTAAAAGCTCTCATCGCAGACATTGCTGCAATTTTTAAAAAGAAAGGTGAAGCTAAGGTAATCAGGATAAACCTTAATTTTCAAAAACTCAGACTAAAGTGGAAACTTTTTTAGTTGCCATAAACTTGTTTTCTGTCTATGTTAAGTGAAAATTAAATACAATTGATTATAATGGGTTGTTAAAGATCGTGACGCATTAGTTTTCTTTGGCATAACAGGATTTAAAGCAACTGTGGGGAGACATGGCTTAGAAACTGGAAGTCCTTTAGACTGGAAAAAATATTTGTAAAATATGTTCTAGAAGAAAAAATAAACAAAAAATATAGCTTAAAAATTGCTAAAGGGACGCTTTGTGCATTTAAAAAGGGATACTTACACATGGGCAAAGCTAAATTATTGTGCCATTAATATTACATATGTGTGGACCAAGATAAAAACAATATTTCTAAAAAGTTAGCAGTAAGAAAAAAAAAAAAATACTCCAAAAAATCAGCGGATATATTCAAGAATTTGTTACTGGAATCTTAAAAGAATTGAATAATAACAAGGAGAACAGTAAATTTAGCTAGTTACGGATAAACGCATTTTTCAAAATGATTCAGTACGAGTTGAAAAAATTAATGAGGACAATGAGGGTGAGGAATAGGAACTGGTAAATGTGATATGATTTTGTTGAATGTCGAAACGAAGAAGTAATAGTTGTTTTCAGAATGAAATTGATAAAACTATGAAAAGACTATGTTCCGATAACGTTAAAATTGCACACATGAAATGTGGAAGTTTATAATTTTAGAGTTAGGCAGTGGCTGTGATGGTTCACAATACTCATAGAGCAAATCTTATAAGCAGGGCGAGACAAATAGCAAAAGCAGCACGTACCCCAAAATTAATGGAAGTTCTAAAGAATTAAGCTGCAAAAGTGGCAATCTTAGGTCAAGAGACAAGATGGGGAAGTACATGTCTTATACTCTAAAGTCTAAAGGTTCTGCAACTAAAAGATTAATATGTAGTAGTATGATGGGCTGGGTACTTCTGAACTATTCATCCTCTCTCGACAGTCAGTGGAACAAATTGAAACACTCGAAGAATTATTAAAGCACCCATATTTACAACAAAAAAATATTCAATCAGAAAGAAGTCTTGATGCAGGAAAATTTTAATAGAGAACGGATTTTAGCAATCACAAATAAATTCCATGAAAAGAAGGGAAGAATGTTAACTGAAAATAAAATATTTTTGTCGACAATCTTTGTTTGGAATCTTTCCCAGAACTGAAGATCTGATATTTAAAGCCTAGGAGTGTCTTTGCGAACTAAGGACTTTAAAAGAATAACGCTAAATCGAACTAGAAATCTGGGCCGGAGTCAGATAGCTCAGCAGTTTCAGGAATCCTCCCTTGTAGAATTTGTCAGATGAAGATGAATAAGTCACATTTGCAGATAATGGGAAAAATTGAGGATTGCAGAAAAGGATTCGAAAAACTAAAAAAAGACATCTCTACTAGTAAAAAACATTCAACCTAAATATGTTCTAGAAAAAAAAAGGTAGAATTACATAAGTCATTAGATGGAATAATAAGTCATTAGATGGAATAAAGTTATCAGTTAAAGAGGCAATCAAATGCTATCCTAAAATTTTGCAAGATGCGCTTGCACAATTACAGCTTGCGCTCCTATTAAGTGAATGTTGAGAGGGTATTTTCTGCTTAAAAAATAATAAAATCGGATCTAAGGACATGTTAAAGGAGGATTTTATTGATGGTTTTATTTTTTTAAGAACAATTGTTTTTGAATAATTTATATTACATATGTTCGGGCTGTTCAATTAAGAGAAATTATTTTAAAAGTTAGGAGAAAGTGAATTATATATTATATATATATATATATATATATATATATATATATATATATATATTATATATATATTATATATATATATATATATATATATAATATATATATATATATATATATATATATATATATATAGTATATATATATATATATATATATATATATATATATAATATTATATAATATATATAAATATATAATATATATATATATATATATATTGTATATATATATTATATATATATATATATATATATATATATATATAATTATATATATATATATATATATTCATATTAAAATCTGTTTTTAATAAAATTATGTTATATATGTTTAGGCTCATGAGTTCAACGAGGAATCATTTTTAAACTTTAGGAATGAATCTAAAATTATGATTTTCTTCTTTTAGGAAAAAAAATATAAAATATATTACGTATGTACAGCAGTTCATGCGTCAACAGAGGAATTTTTAAATTTAGGAAGAAAGTGACTGATTCCTTTTCTGTATTTCTTAAAATTCTTATTTCTATAAAATATTTTCTAAGTTTAATTCTAAGTTAATAAAGAGGTCATTAACAAACTAATTTCATCATACACTCAAAATTTTGTATCAGAATTAAATGATTTCATGATGAGTAAATGGAGAAGGAAATTTATATCAAGGGTGGAGCCGGAGCGGAGCCGGAGCGGAGTCGGAGCGAACAACTTTAAAGATTGCGGAGCGGAGATGGAAGCGCGTAATTTTAAAAATGCCGGAACGGAGCCGGGAGTGCGAGCCGGTCAATTTTTTAAAATGCTTGGCCGGAGCCGGAGTCGGAGCCGGGTAATTTTAAAATGCTGGAGCCGGAGCCGGAGTCGGAGCCGGAAAAAAATTTGCCGGCTCCGCAGCCCTGGACTTCCAACACTACCACAGTTAGGTGTTTGGCGAGCTGTTATAAGAAGTAGCGATGATGCGAAGCGTAAAATAAAATCTATTTTGCAAGAAGAGAAATATTTCTGCCTTCGTTTTATAAGCGGAATGCAACCATCGAGTATCAAGTGGTAATCTTAGAGGATTGAAATTAGGATATAGTAAAATATGAATGCTGATTATCACAGTATATTTTTAATGCAAAGTTTGGTGAATCAATTTGATGCATGGAAGAACTTCAAAATAATCGTATGTGACACAACAGCAGTAAATACTAGACGAGTGAATGGAATTGTTAAAAAATTAAACACCCATAGTTTACAACAAAAAATATTCAATCAGAAGACTTGACTGCAGGAAAATTTTAATAGAGAACGGATTTTAGCAAATACAAATAAATTCCATGAAAAGAAGGGGAAAGAATGTTACTGAAATAAAATATTTTTGTCGACAATCTTTGGTTTAGAATCTTTCCCAGAACTGAAGATCTGATATTTAAAGCTAGGAGTGTTCTTTGCGAACTAGGACTTAAAATGAATAACGCTATCGAACAGAAATTTGGGCCGGAGTCAGATAGTTCAGCAGTTTCAGGAATCCTCCCTTGTAGAATTTTGTCAGATGAAGATGAATAAGTCACATTTGCCAGATAATGGGAAAAATTGAGGCATGCAGAAAAGCGATTGAAAAAACTAAAAAGACAATCTACTAGTAAAAAACATTCAACCTAAATATCTTCTAGAAAAATAAAGGTAGAATTCGATAAGTCATTAGATGGAGATATGAAATCGACCGGAAAAAAGTTATCAGTTATAAGAGGCAATCATTGCTATCCTATAAATTTTGCAAGATGCTGCTTGCACAATTAAAGCTTTGGGCTCCTATTCAAATGAATGATTTAGAGCTTATTTTCCTACTTAAAAATAATAAAAAGGATCTAAGGAATCGGTTAAAGGAGGATTTTATTGATGGTTTAATTTTTTAACAAACAATTGTTTTGAATAATTTAATATTACATATGTTCGGGCTGTTCAAAGAGAAATTATTTTTAAAAGTTAGGAAGAAAGTGATTTTATATTATATTATATTATTATTATATATATATTATATATATATAATATATATATATATATATATATTTATATAATATATATATATATATATTACTAATATATATATATATATATATATATAGCGATATATATATATATATATTATATAATATATATATATATATATATATGATATATATAATGATATATATATATATAATATAGTATATATAATATATATAGTATATATATATATATATATATAATATTATATATACTATATATATATATATATAAAATCTGTTTTATAATTATGTTATAATATATGTTGAGGCTCATAGTTCAACGAGGAAATTTATTTTAAACTTTAGGATGATCTAAAATATGATTTTATTCTTTTTAAGGAAATAATAATGCACACTCTCATATTACGTAACTGTACAGGCGTTTCCATCTTTCAAAGAGGAATTATATTAAAATTTAGGAAGAAAGTGACTGATTCTTTTCTGTATTTCTTAAATTCTTATTTTCTATAAAATAATTTTCTAAGTTTTAAATTCTAAGTTTAATAAAGATGTCCTTACAAACATTTAATTTCATCATAACCTCAAAATTTTGTATCAGAATTAATGAATTCATGACTGTAAATGGAGAAGGAATTATAAAAGGGTCGGAGAGGAGCCGGAGCGGAGTCGAGCGAACAACTTTAAAATGCCGGAGACGGAGCCGGAGTCGGAGGCGCGTAATTTAAAATGGCGGGAGCGGAGCGGAGCGGAGTGGAATGCCGGTAATTTTTAAAATGCTTGAGCGCGGAGCCGGAGCCGGAGCCGGGTAAATTTTAAAATGCTGGAGCCGGAGCCGGAGTCGGAGGCGAAAAAAATTTGCCGGCTCCGCAGCCGTGGAACTTCCCAACACTAC
>JABUQX010102635.1:7500-15000 GCA_015478945.1 Trachelipus rathkii
TGTGTGTGTGTGTGCGCCGCACGCGCTCACGCGCTTCGCACACCTGGGCGAGTGTTCCAAACTCTCGTTAGGCCTAATCTCACCCGCTCGGAAGCCGCAACAAGGGCGTAACCCATTATTTGAGCTACGCTCTCGGGGGGAGGTACCCCCTATATACATCCTAGAGACTTGAAATTTCGCATGTATTGAGCTTAATACAGTAATAGATTATATACCAAGTTTCAGACCTATACCTCTTATACTTTTTGAGAAATTGATGAGGGATGTCAAACCGGAACATTACTACTATATATATATATATATATATATTATATATATATATATATATATGGATTAATATTATATATATATATATATATATATATATATATATATATATATATATATATATATATATATATATATATATATATATATATATATATATATATATATATATATAATAGATACAGTTTGAGACAGGCCTGGTCAGAGGGTTTAACTAAGGAAAAGACGGAGGTGATGAAGATCTCTAGAGAAAGAGAGGTAGCCGCTTGACATACGTGATAGAGGGGGAAAGGTTGAAGGAAGTGGAAAGATTTAGGTACCTGGATGTTACTGTAAACGTGGATGGAGAAATGGCCGGAGAGATTGAGGAGAGAATAAACAGGTTTTCGAGGGGTGTGGGACAGCTGTATGGATTGCTGAAAAACAGGCATGTACCGAGGGATGTTAAGGTTTTGATATATACGACAATACTAAGACCTACTCTCGTATATGGGTCGGAAGCTTGGACCCTTACCACCAGAACAAAAAGCAAGATTGTGGCAGCAGAGATGAGAGTGCTGAGACTGATAGCGGGAGTGACGAGAAGGAAGCGAAGAAGAAATTCGGAAATTAGGCGCAAGCTTGGAATAGAGCCCATTGATTGGTTGATGGAGAGACAACAGCTAAGGTGGTATGGCCATGTCCGAAGAATGAATGAGGAGAGATACCCTGCGAGATTCTACGACTGGCAGCCAGAAGGAAGAAGACCTGCTGGGAGACCAAGAAGAAGATGGAGGGATGGTGTTGCTGAGTCGATGGCGAAGCGAGGAAGATCTATTGCCGAGGTGGAAGAGGAAGGATTCTACCGAGACAGATCCGCATGGAGGGGCTTTGCAGAGGACAGGGCTGTGCCCTAATCTCAGCGCTTGGTGAGAATATATGAAAACAAAAAAAGTTTTTCATAAAAATAAAAGTTCCAAAAAAATCCTCATTTAAACATATGTATATATATATATATAATAATATAATATATATATATATATAATATATATATAATATATATATATATATATAAAATTATATATAACATACATATAATATTATATAAGTATATATATATATATATATTATATATATAATAATATATATATAAATATAATATATATATATATGATATATAATTATTCATATTTAGAATTATACTATATGTATATATATATATATATATATATATATATATATATATATAGTAGTGATGGCGGGAAGTCCGCGACAACTTCAGGAATACGGGCGTAGCGTGTTCTTATCAGCTTTAGCTGATAAGAACTGATAAGAACCCATGTTTTTAATGATAACGTGATGGATTTGTCATGTTATTTCGTAATTTTTTTTTTATTACGCGCGCGCGCACACACACCCACACATACACATACATATTATTATCATTATTATTATTATTATTATTACGTCGAAGATTCAATCTGAGTCGTTTTTTACTCACTCCGACTCCGACTCCGGCTCCGACTCCGACTCCGACTCCGACTCCGACTCCGGCTCCGGTTCAGGGTTCGGTTTGGTTCAGACATCGGTTAGTGTTGATCTGACTGTGTTGTTTTTGTTTTTATTATTATTATTATTATTATTATTATTATTATTATTATTATTATTATTATTATTATTATTATTATTATTATTATTATTATTATTATTATTATTATTATTATGAAATGATTTTTTAGGCTCCGGCTCCGGCTCAGTCTATGGCTCCGATATATATCTACATGGGTTAGAGTTATCGTATCGGGTTAAAATTTGGAGGGGGTTAGATGGTGAGGTAACCTCGTCGTAGCCGATGTTAACGCCCCCCTGGGTCCCCCGAAGGGGGACCCACCCCCATTAAAAAATCGAAGTGTTCGTAATTGGTTGAAATTTGGTGAGAAGGATTCCAGATTTGAATTTTTAGAACGAATTGGATTGGAATCTGGAGTGCTCCGGCACCGGTCTGGAGCCGCTGCGGTGCCGAGTTAATAAAAATTCGTGTAATGAAGCAATATTGGTGTCCTTATATAGGTTATTGAGGTCGTAGAACTCGAATATGTGGGTTATAAGTCCGTATAGGGTGTCTAGGACCCCCATTGAGGGGGGTCCTGACTAAAAAAAAAGCACAGAGTGCAAAACAGAGATCGAAGGAGGAAGAAAGAAGGATGAAGGAAGAATAAAGAAGGAAAGAATAGAGAAGGAGTCTAACTCAGAGGAAGTAGGTTTGGACAGGCACCGGTGCAGGGTCGGTGCGGTGCCGAGTTATTAAATATTTGTGTAATGATACAATATTGGTGTCTTTATATATGTTATTGGGTCTGTAGATTTCGAAAATAATGGTTTCAGAACCATAAAAAAAATAAAAAAAAAAATAAATAAATAAATAAATAAATAAATAAAATTTCTTATTCTTTTTATGTTTATAACTTACAAATTTATGTTTTTACATACCCTAAAGCAGTAAATCAGTAAATTAAACCACCATCCAGCCACCCTCCTCAGCCCTTCTATGATCTATTGATCTATTGATCTATTTGATCTATTGATCTAAGTGATCTATTGATCTATTGATTAAGGTCAAATTTTTTACTAAAATTATCATTTTTAAATACCTAAAGCAGTAAATCAGTAAAATCAAACCACCCAACACCCTCCTGTTCAATCATGATCTATTGATCTATTGATCTATTGCTTCAAGTCAATTTTTACTAAAATTGTCATTTTTTACATACCATAAATCAGTAAATCAGTAAAATCAAACCATCAACCACCCTCCTGTCCATCCTTGATCTATTGATCTATTGATCTATTGATCTATGATCTATTTGATTAAGGTTCAAATCTTTAAAAAATTTACGTTTTTTACATACCCTAAATCAGTAAATCAGTAAATCAAAGACCACCATCCAGCCACCCTCCTGTCCATCCTTGATCTATTGATCTATGATCTATTGATTTCACGTAACATTTCCGAGTATATTTTTGGATAAACAAACATAAAAATCAAGTCTTTATACAAAGATCAATCAATATATGTTAACGCAAAGTTTTCACAATAATAAAGCTTACTTAGCATCATCTGAACTATGAAAATAATACACAACGACAAACCTGACAAATCTTAAACATGAATAAACTGTTAACGTTAACAAAGTCCACACTTAACACCCGTAAAGTAACTAACATAGCATACAAAGACGTACCCTATTCACACTTTGTCAAGCAAATCTCTAACATAACAATGTTAATTTTATAACTGTAATATTTAACTAAAATTTATCAACAACATTGGTTAATTATTATATCTGCAACGAGTATACTCTAACGTTAATAAGGTTCCACATCAAATAAAGCTAACTTGGCGTAACAATACTAAGAAAAATAATGTTACAAAGAACTAACCTAACCAACTTACACACGAATAAACGGTTAACATTACAAAGTTCCAAACTTACCCAAGTAAAGTAACTAACATAGCATTCAAAAACGTAACCTATTCTTACTTTTTCAGCATATCTCTTACATATTAACGTTAATCTTACACTGACACAGTAACATTTAGCAAAAATTTTATCACAAAACCATTGGTAATTAATTACTGATCAACGAATATAACTCTAACGTAACAGGTTTCCACATCAAATAAAGCTGAACATGGGCGTAACATGAATAAGATAATGTACAAAGACAAACCTAACAAACTTACACCCAAATAAACTGTTAACATTAACAAAGTTCCACACTTAACAACAGTAAAGTAACTAACATAACATCCAAAGACGTAACCTATTCACACTTTTGTCAAGCAAATCTCTAACATAACAATGTTAATTTTACATTAACATGGTTATATTTAACAAAAATTTACCATAACCTTGTGTAATTATCATACAGACCAGCGAAAGTATGCTAACGTAACAAAGTTTTCACATTAATAAAGCCAACATAACATTGCTAGAACTAAGAATATAATATACAACGTTCGTGCGTCGTTTTCTTGTTTACTTTCTTCTGATTGGTTGAAAGAAAGAATCTCATTACATTTAAGGGTTGTTTACACATACGATTTCCGTCAGTAGGACATTTTTCGCTGTGCTGGTACGATGACATCTCCTCGCATCTCTACACCTGTTGTTGATATTTTCACGAGGAGCTTCGTTATTCCCAACGATGTGTCATTTATATTTAATCGTCAACCAGATGGATACCGATACATTGCTTGTATTCCATCCAGAGGTTCAAATAATAGACCTTTATTCATTTGTGTTGAAGAGTTCATCAAGATTATCAATATTGCAGCAGGATGGATAGAGGATAAATGTGTGTCATCTGATATATCGACTAGCAGTGAAATATCTAACTGGAAAGATAACGTGAGAGGTTCTAATAGAATAGACGTTGTGTTCTCATCGTGTGACGATATTAAAACCCTTGATGTACGCAACTACTGGAAACCCTTCGATTGTGTTACCTTCAGACATACGTGTCTAGGTTTCACAGTTCGAACATCTGACAATATTACAGCATTGCTTAAAATAAAAAACGAATTAACATCGCACCTTAACGATGTTGACATACTTGAGGACTTAATACATATAGCACATGGTGTAATCTATGATATTTACACCGAAACCGAAACATATGGTTTCCCTTATAATACAGTATACAGGACGGCATTAATAACTATCAGCTTGGATGAATTTACTTCTCTCTTGTATGAGAGAATGAGTGCTGTTGAATCGAAATATGCCGAAAAATGGTTTAGTGTTGCTGAATGCATTTATACTTACATCCTTTCAAAGGGTGTTGAATCTTTAGAGAGATATATAGAACTTACCCAACTTGAATCCTATGTTCTCTGATTAGATGAATTAATATATTTAAAATAAACTTATGTTTTTTTATGTATTTATATGTTTTTATGTATTTATATAACGCTCTTTTCAATGAAAATTATATGTTATAAAAATGAAAACTTGTTTTACTTCCTCCCATGTAAACTTTATTGGTAAGCTGTTAATGATAGCTGTTTATTCGTCTGGTTGTTGTGTTTTAAGTATGTTATGTTCATAGTTTAGCTTTACAGAGGGTAAAACTTTACGTTGTTTGTCTTTACCCATTAGGTATTATGATGGTTAGGTACGGTTATGCTAAATTTTTTGTTAAATATTACTATGTTAATGTAAAATTAACATTGTCATGTTGATGATATGTTTGATAAAGTGTGAATGGATTATGTTTTTGTGAGCCTTGTTAGTTACTTTTACTGACGATATGTTCGCTTTATTGAGTAATGTTAGCAGTTTTTTCTTGCTTAGGATGTGTCAGCGTTTGTCGTTGTAAAATTATATTCTTAGTTCTAACGCAATGTTTATGTTGGCTTAATAATGTGAAAAACTTTGTTACGTTTAGCATAACTTTCGCTGGTCTGGTAATGATAATTCACAAGGTTTTTTGGTAAATTTTTGTTTAATAAATCACCATGTTAATGTAAATTAAACATTGTTATGTTAGAGATTTGCTTGACAGTGTGAAATAGGTTACGTCCTTTGATGTTATGGTTTAGTTACTTTACTGTTTGTTAGTGTGGAACTTTGTTAATGTTACAGTTTATTCGGGTGTAAGTTGTGTTAGGTTTTGTCTTTGTGCATTATTTTCTTAGTTCATGTTACGCATGTTAGCTTTATTGATGTGCAACCTTGTAGCGTTAGAGTATATTCGTTGATCAGTATAATAATTAACCAATGTTGTGATAAATTTTTGCTAAATGTTAGTGTCAGTGTAAGATTAACGTTAATATGGTAGAGATATCCTTGAAAATGTAAACGAATAGGTTACGTTTTGATGCAGTGTTAGTTTACTTTACTGGTGTTAGTTTGGAACTTTGTTAATGGTTAAGTTTATTTCGTGTGTAAGTTGTGTTAGGTTTGTCTTTGTACATTATTTTCTTAGTTCATGTTACGCCATGTTAGCTTTATTGATGTGGAAACTTTATTACGTTAGAGTATACTCGTTGATCAGTATAATAATTTACCAAGGTTGTGATAAATTTTAGTTAAATATTACCATGTTAATATAAATTATACATTGTTATGTTAGAATTTGCTTGACAAAATGTCAATAGGTTACGTCTTTGTTGCTATGTTGTTTACTTTACTGTGTTAAAGTGTGGAACTTTGTTAACGTTAAACAGTTTATTCATGTTTAAGGATGTCCAGTTTGTCGTTGTGTTTCTATTCATAGTTCAGAATGTGTAAGTAAGCTTTATTAATTGAAACTTGTTACTTTAACATATATTGATGATCTTTGTATAAAGACTGATTTATGTTATGTTTATCCAAAATGATACTCGAAATGTGACTTGAATCAATAGATCAATAGACAATAGATCAGGAAGGGACAGAAGGTGGCTGGATGGTGGTTTGATTTAATGATTTACTGATTAGGGTATGTAAGAACTTACAAATTAGTAAAAATTTGACCTTAATCAAAAGATCAATAGATCAATAGATCAATAGATCAAGGTGGACAGGAGGGGGGTTGGGTTGGTGGTTTGATTTACTGATTACCTGATTTAGGGTTATTAAAACATGACATTAGTAAAAAAATTGTTGACTTGAATCAATAGAAATAGATCAATAGATCAATAGATAATAGATGCACGATTGGAATTTGACAGGAGGGTGTGGATGGTGTTTGATTTAACTGATTTATCTGCTTTAGGGTATGGTTAAAAAAAAACCCCAAAAATGGGAAAAAATAAACCAATTTTAGTAAAAATTTTGACTTGATCAATAGATCAATAGATCAATAGATCAATAGATCATGATTGGACAGGAGGGTAGGTTGGGTGGTTTGATTTACTGATTTACTGATTTAGGGTATGTAAAACATGACAATTTTAGTAAAAAATTTGACCTTAATCAATAGATCAATAGATCAATAGATCAATAGATCAATAGATCAATAGATCAATAGATCACAGAAGGGCTGAGGAGGGTGGCTGGATGGTGGTTTGATTTACTGATTTACTGTTTTAGGGTATGTAAAAACGTAAATTTGTAAGTTATAAACACAAAAAGAATAAGAAATTTTATTTATTTATTTATTTATTTATTTATTTTTTATTTTTATTTTTTCTTGATGGTTCTGAAACCATTATTTTCGAAATCTACAGACCCAATAACATATATAAAGACACCAATATTGTATCAT
>JABUQX010102635.1:20000-30929 GCA_015478945.1 Trachelipus rathkii
GTCACCTAGTATAATGGGTGTTTTTGAGTGTGGGATGCCTTGGCCACAGAGCTTCAGCTTAGGGTTCTTTTGCGACTCCCCTTTTGTCTGAAGTGAGCAATGTTACTGCTGATAAATAATAATAATAATAACAATAACAAAGAACATTTAACTAGTAAACTAGGATTAAGAAAGTTGAAATTAGCACTAAAGAAATTAAACATAAGATATTACTATCTTTCAATTAATTAGCCTTCAGTCTCTGTTGAATTTTATCCTTCATTTTTACCTTTTTTTAAAAATAAAACCCAGATAAAACCCAGATGTGGGTTTTTTTATGTTCTTTTTCAAGGTGAGGTTTATTGAAAAAACCAATTGGGGACAACCCAGTTGTTCCCAATCGTGCTAACCCTGTGTATTGTTGTGTCAGGTTTGTGGCCGCGTTTAGGTTCTGGTGTGTAGTGGCTATGGTGATGTAATCTGCGTAAGTTGTTATGATTGTGTGATCTGTTTTTGGTTGTGGTAGATTGGCCGTAAATAGGTTGAATAGTGTAGGGGGATAGTATTGCGCCTTGGGGTACCCCTTTGTTGATGTTTACTGTTCTGGATTTTGTATTGTTTGTTTGTATTTGTGTTGTTCGTCCTGATAGGAAGTTGGAAATCCATTTCTTTAGGCTAGTGGGGATGTTAGATTTTGTTATTTTATGGATCAAGTTATGTTTGGGTACTGTATCGAATGTTTTGTTGATTTCAATTGCTATGATTATTATTGTTTTATGAGTTGGTTTTGAGTTTAGGCCGTTGATTGTGGGTTGTATAATGTATATGAATGCGGTTGTAGTTGGGTGGTTTTGTTTGAAACCGTGTTGGAATTTGTGTTTGATGATGTGTTTAGTTATTTTGTTTAGTATGGTTTTTCTAGAAGTTTGCAAAGTGTTGATAATAGATAGATGGGCGATATGATGAAGGGTCAGAAAGGTCTTTTCCTGGTTTTAGTTTGTGTATAATGATAGCTTTTATCCAGATAAGGGGAATGAAGTTTAGGATGATGGAGCTGTTACATATTTGTGCTAATTGAGTTAAAGCTGTGTTCCATAGGTTTGAGGTGTTTGTTTGAGATGTTGTCTGGGTTGGTTGCAGGTGAGTTTTTAAGTATCTTTGTTATGTTGTCTAGGTCAATTTTGGTTACTTCTATTGTTGGGTCGTGATTTAGTTTCGTTTTCTTAAAGGCTCTGATGATTTTCCTGTTTTGAGGGTGTGTGAGTTTTTGATTCTACTTTGTGAAGTGAGATAAGCGAGAATGTTTGCGGGTCGTTTGTTGGATTGGGGGTTTTGTGTGTTTGGGTTTTTGATAGATTAGCGATTGTGTGTTTATTGTTTCCCACATTCTGGTGTTCGTGTGTTAAATGTTCTTGGTGAGGAAGGTTTGGAAGTTGTTTGAAGAATGTGTGTTTGTTAAGTTTATGATATGGGTGTTTAGGCGTTAATCTGTGTTGTCGTTTGGATTGATGTAGTGTTATTTTTCTAAGCGAGTTGCATTGTTGGTTAGTTGTTCTATTTCAGGTGTTAGAGTTGGGTTGTATTTTTTATGTGTCCTTGGGGAAGGCTTGTTAGCTGCTTTTTGAATTAGAGAAATGAAATTTTCTATGGCATTGTTGAGTGTTGATGTGTTTTTTTGATGAGGGAGAGCCGAGAAGATTTTGAAGTTTTTCATCCAGGTCGGCAAAAATCTTGCGGTTCAGCCCACTTGCCGGCCTCTTCTAAATGTTAATAATAGTATACTATATATATATATATATATATATATATTATTATATATATAATATATATATACACTTCTATATATATAATATATATATATATATATATATATATATATATAAATTTAGGGATGGGGAGTGGGAGTCGATAGTCCGGCGTTTTCAAGGGGTAAGGAGTCGGAGTCGGAGTCGGAGTCGGGAGTCGATTTAAAAAAACCACGCCTATCGACTCTCAAAAAAATTTTGTTTAAACTTTTCATACAAAAATTTGGAGAAACTTAAATGAATTTTAAATATAAAAGACTGCAATTTTTTTTTATTTTGACATTTGTTTGTACCCAATTTAAGTTGTTTATTTTTAATTTTTCCTTATATTAAAAGAAAAGAAAAACTTTTTCCAGCGATATTTTAACATTTCCTATGGTATTTTTTTTCCTGAGTCCGAATACGTTAATATTTTTCTTGAGAAACCAGTAGTTCATCCCCTACCGCCCAAATAAAAATTCGGCTTAAATGATGCAAATGAAGATTTTGACCTTATATAATATATATATATATATATATATACTATAATATTATCTTATTATAGATATACTTATATTATATATATACTACTATATACTTTATATATATATATATTATATATCTATATACTTATATATATATATATATATATATATTACTATATATATACAAATATATATATTATACTATATATCAGAGCTGGGCAGTATTTAAATACTTTAATTATCTAAAATTGTATTTAGTAATACATTTGTGTTAATGTATTTAAATACAGTTTAACTACTTTTCAAAAGTACTATAGCTACTGTGTTTAAAATGATGACGTACATTATTTTTCAAATTTAGTGTAAAAAAAATTTCATGGAAAACACGTCCATCTCTTGTTTCGAACCCAATAATATGTTGAATTTTTTTTTTTTTTTTGATGAATTACAAAATCAGTTGCATCACCGATATTGGCGCGGAATGGTTGTTGGCATAGTGGAGTAATATCTTTAATCTATGTGTTGAGCTACTTTTTTCATTTTTTTTTTACTACCAGCAAGGCATTCGGTGATGGGAATTTTTTTTATTTTATAATATATATATATATATATATATATATATATATTATATATATATATTATAATATATATAATATATATATATATATATATATATATATAACTACTAGTATAATTATACATATATATATATGTGTGTGTGTTGAGTGTGTATATGAAATTTTCCTTTGGGAGTCGGGAGTTGGAATTCAGTTTTAAAATATCGACTCTTAGAGTCGAAGTCGGGAGTCGGTTGTTTTTAATATCGACTCTGGGAGTCAGGAGTCGGGAGTCGATTTATTTTTTTTCGACTCCCCATCCCTGATATATTATATATATATATATATATATATATATATATATATATATATATATATATATTTTTTATATATATATGAATATATATAATATAATATATATATATTATATATCTACATATATATATATATATTATATATATTATATAAAAAAACAACTTTTAAATTTCAAACTTTTCTCAAGATAATATAATTGTTAAATTATATCATTTTATTGAATAGAGATCAGCATATTACGCTCATCAGAATATTAAAGACCAGCATAATACGCTCATCAGATTATAGAAAGTTCAGATTAAGAACTTGACGAAATTCTAAAAAGAATTGAATATTGGCCAGGGCAATAATAGTTTAGATTATGTGCACTGCAAGTTAGAACATTTAAGAGAGTATACTCTTGAAAGCCTTAGGTCTTCACTATAACTAAAATAGTTAGTTAAATAGTGGGATAATACACTAGGTTAATTTTTAAGCTTATTGAGAAAAGTTTGTTTTCCCAAGCTCAAAACGAAGTAGTTGACCCGTTTTTAGCTTTCCAGAATGTTAAATTAAAATGCACATACAGAACGATCTTCGAATAAAGGAATATTTGAATATTAAACTTTAATTCAGCACGAAGCTTAACAGTGAAAATTGTTACCGGCTCGAAGCCTTACAACGAATGATTTTAAATGAGAACTTATCAGTTCAAAAAATAAAGGCGAATGAATTTTCAAATATCCAAAAACCGCTCTCTACTCTTTGCATTTGGCAACCCCCAGGTTTCCAAGAAATAACCTCTTTTCTGACAACTCTTGACTATAATTTTTATATCCTCCCGGGGGGGATGGCTTCTGGCCTCTATAGGGCAGAAGTCAGAACTTGACCACTTGAAATGAATATTTTGAAAACAGCTGCAGAATATTTAATCTGATTCTTCCGATGAATCATACATCAGAATATTTTTTCTTGCAGCTTCTGCAGCTTTCCGCTTAGGCCGACTATTTTTGATATCTCTATCAGCTGGCGTTGATGAACTTCCAGCATCCGTCGCAGACGTAGAAGGGGGGTTCACCCCTCCAGGAATATTTAATGATGGATTTGCTGGAAGGACAGGGACTGTGTTTGACGATGAGGGTGTTGAACCACTATGGGTCAAAGAAAGCTCTAGGGGATACAAATATTTGACTGGATACAAGCTGACTTGTCCCCCAGGCGTCCTGACGTACACCGATCTGACTTTATTGTCGTCGCCGATTATAAGATCTACGACTATCCCCATCTGCCAGTAAGGACGTTCTTTCACTGGACTTTTGATAAGAACAACGTCATTCTTTTTGACTAGATTATTCCAGCTGACCTGGTAGAGATCTCTTCCAGTCTCTCTAAGACTGAGGAGGTACTCATTGTACCACCTTGTACGAAATTCTTCGAATTTTTCTGAAGAATATTTCAGTGACTTTACTAGCTCTTTCTTAGCCGAAGTTGAGTCCCAGAACTGATTATTTGACCCAGCTCCGGGTAATGCCATAGCGGTTTTTGACAAGGGTTTGATGAAATCGTTGGGAGTAAGAGGTAATATCTCATTTGAACTTGTGGTGTAGGTGAGCGGACGTGAATTTATAGCATCAGCAATATCTGACAATATCGTAATGAAGTCGAAATAATTCAACGAGGAACGTCCAATTGTTTTGAATAAACAATCCTTCACCACACGTATTAACCGTTCCCACTGGCTTCCTACCCATGGGCTATACAGAGGAATTCGCTTATGCGAAATCTGATTTTTTTTTAAAAAAAACTCACTCCCATTTTCTGACACGAGGAAAGTTCCTAAGAAATCAGTTCCTTGATTGAAGGAGCGCGCGTTGTCGCTATAGACACAGTCAGGCACTCCGAAACGATTAACAAATCGTTGGAACGATTGTATAAATGATTTAGATGACATGTCATCTATAAGGTCTAAATAGACCGCACGAATATTAAGACAGGTGTAAATGAGTATGAACATTTTTTGGGCTGAGCCAGAGCCTTTGACTTTGACCCACCAATGTTTGGTGTAGTCAACACCTACATGCTTAAAAGGCCTGAATAATTCCACCTGGTCTTTTGAATAATTGGTGAAGCGCGGGTACCGAAAAGCAAAATTATTGAACTTTTTGCAGATTATGCATTCCTGCAAAACATTTTTGATGGAGGTACGCGCTGAAGTCACCCAGAAGCCTTGGAGCCGAATATTTGTAAGAGTGGCTTGTATGCCTAGATGCTTACACATATGGTGAGCATCTCTTATGATTAACTTGGTGAGGTGGTGACTTTTTGACAGCAAGATGGGATTAATTACGTCATAATTGTAATAATTGCATCTTGACAAACGACCCTTGCTCCTGATGAGATGATTTTCATCCAAGAACAAGTTCAGATTATTTACCAAGTCCGGAACTTGGCCAGTGAAAGAAGGATTATTTTTAATCTCTTCTAAAAATTGAAGCTCTTTCGAGAACGATTCTTTCTGCATTGTCTGTAGACAATACAGACGTGCCTTCAAATCATGATTAATTGTCACACCTCTTGACAAGGCTCCAAACTGTAATAATAAAGCTACTACTCGATATAGCTTGTGCAAGTTTGAATATTTGGACAAATCCACTACAGGAGGTTCATTGCCACCTTGAACAACAGCAAAAACTGGAGATGCTATTTCCAGTTCAGCTGATGGCCAGTAAATACTATTTAAAGAGAGCCATTTTGGCCCTTTAGTCCAGAAGGACATGTTCTTTTGAAACTCCTTGAAGGAAATACCTCTGGTCAGAAGGTCCGCTGGATTATCTTCTGTTCTGACGTATAGAAATTTAGGACTTAACGAATATTCCTCTTGAAGCGAAGAGCTCATGGCGCGAATATCTTGCACACGATTCCTCACGAATATTTGCTTAACTTTCGAGATCCTATTTTGGATCCAATGAAGAGTTATCTGCGAGTCGGAGAATATGTTCAATTCCTTGAACTTGACACCCGACAGTCCACTTAACATTTGTGGTAAGCACTTTAATGCTAAAAACACAGACAATAACTCCAAACAGGGAAGCGTTCTTCCTTTTGCAGGAGCGATTTTTCCCTTTGACCAAAAAAGATTTGGACCCTCTGCCGCAGACGAAACATACACTACGAAGCCATAAGCAACAGTGCTTGCATCGCAGAATATATGAATACTTAAATCAGAGTCACTTGACTCAAATGAAGATCTTCTAAAAGAGACCTCCTTCAGAGAGTTAAGGTCCTTGCTCAACTTCTCCCATGAATTTTTGATTTCGGGAGCGATTATATCGTCCCACCCCATGTCCACTTCCCAAGTTTTCTTCATAAGAAGACGGCCTCGAACGGTGACGGGGAGGTAAAGGCATAAGGGATCGAATACTTTTGAGATCTCCGACAGGAGCTGTCTCTTGGTAGAGACAATATTTAATGAAAAGTCACTAAGACTCAGACTATCTTGAACGGTATTATATAAATACCCTAAAACTCTTTCTTCATCACTTTGATGAGTTGCAAGTTTACCCTCCTCCTTGAATATTTCTTTGAGATCTGGACAATTTGAGTTCCAGGAGCACAAGTTGAAGCCCCCCTCACTCATACGTGAGGTGGCCTCTCGAAAAATATCTTGAAGTTCGTCTACAGACGAAGAAGTGTACAAAAAATTATCAACGTACAGATTATTTTGAAGAAGAGAGGTACAGAGATCAGGAGGGTATTTTTTGGCGTGATGTTGTATCACAGCCCCTAGAACGTAGGGGCTGACAGCCAACCCGAAAATGATGTGGCATAACGGTAAGTGAGTAACTCGCCATCAGCCTCCCAGAAAAAACAGAAGCGATTTCTGTCCTCTTCTAACTTTAATTTGATCTGGAGGAAGGCCTTTGAAATATCCGCCAGAACGATGAATTTGTTTGTTCTGAAGGACAGTAATAACTTAAATAGGGAAGCGATTAAATCTACCCCTGGATACGATGCCTGATTAAGTGAAGGACTACAACCTATCTTCAGGCTGCAGTTAAAGACGGGACGAATTTTTGTCGTCACTTGAAGGGCCTGTTTTATTATAGGTCTGTGGGGTATCCAGATGAATTTATGATAATCTTTCGGATGCACCTCCACAGCCTCCACAATACCTTCTCTTAGGTATTCCTTGAATATTTCCCCATACTTGTTAAGCAAGCCTTGAGCAGTCAATTTCTTTTTGACTCGTTGCATCGTTGCAAGAGCAACGTGATGATTTGATGGAACCTGCTCAAGAATATCTTGAAACCACGGAAGTTCCACGTGGTATCTTCCGTCTCGGAACTCTATCCCTTCGTGGAATCTCTTGATGAATATTTCGTCAATGGAACCCTGGTCCCGCTCCTCATTGATACCCAAAGACTCTAATTTATAGAGGTTCTCCAGGCCCAAGTCCAAATCAGACTCAGTGTGGGTATGTAAGAGTGGGTTGAAGTACGAAGGTACCGGTTCCACTACAAGATTGATTACATGTTCCGGGACGTTCCTGACAGATCTTTGAATATTTGAAGGTATGGGGAGCTCGGAATTCTGTCATGATTTTTTGACAGCTTTCGGCGAAGAATTCTTCCCAAAGATTTTTTCATTTTGGGAAGGTGACAAAAAAGATGTTACAGGCCCGAAAGGCACGTGCCCATGACAAGTTTCTAGGGCACTGCCCCGAATGCATTTTACCGTTTTAAAATGCTTTAATAAATGAAGAGCATCGATGCCCAGCAGCCCATGAATATTTGAAACCCGGTCAACATGATTATTTTGATAGTGACTATCTGCCACTTTGAAACCATTTTGGGTAATATTTTTCATAGCCTCCGTCAGGCCTTTTACATAAAAGCCGATATCCAATTCAGAATCAATATTTACAGGTAGGCTAGAATATTTCCCACAACAAATGCCCATCTCTAAATTTAAAGACCGTAAGGATCTTAATTCCTCTCCCAAAAATGTTTTTATGGAGCTCTGATGACTAGGAAGACTATTTTCATTGACTCCCAATTTTTTAAGAATGCTCCTATGAAAATACGTGGACTGACTACCGAAATCGAGAAGCACGCGTACAGGGACTATTTTATTGCCCTTCTTGATGTTAAGGGAGAGAGTGGGCAGAATATTTTGACCCACGGATGAGGCTGCACCTGTATTTATACAGATATGATTAGAAGAGCCACTGGCTTGACCATTTTCCTCATTCGCGACTGATGTTGACGGACGACTATCTTCCGAAAAGCCACCGGACACGTTTTTACTATTTTGAAAGCATAGAGCCGTTATGTGTGATTTTTGTCCACATTTGCCGCATGGGTAACTAAGTCCATACCTCTTGGCAGGACACTTATTAGCGAAATGCTTGCTACTTGAGCAGCTGAAGCACATGCGCAGCTCTTTACAGCGATCTCTCCTGCTTTCAGGAGAAGAATATACTTCACAAGAAATCATGCGATGATTTCTGTTGCAAAATTTACATTTCGAAATAAATGATTTAGAAGAATTTTTAAATCTCCCACTCTTTTGACTGCGTTCTGTTTCATCTTCTGACGATGAAGATTTCGAACTATCCTCTTTAGAGGAAGCGTTAAAAGCTGACGATTTAGCCGATTTATGCTCAAAAGGAGCACGATTACGCTCAAATCCCTTTTTAGGGGCAGATTTATTTTTTCCCCTCCCCTTCTCCATAGACTTGATTATTTTACCGTAATGCTCCAAGATTATATTAACGGAAGGATATTCATCCTGTGTGATTAATTTGAGCTCACGAAGAAAGCCAGTTGGAAGTTTGTCCACGATTATATGACTCATGAGCTTACAGCCCGCCGAAGGCTCTTCAAAGAAATCGAGTCCAAACTCCTTGAGCTCATGAATATATGCTCTCACTTCAGACAGGAATATACGAATATGTTCAGGATTATTCTCTAAAATAGGCGCAGAATCGATTTTATGAAACAGAGAATCAATAATATATGATTCGTCTAAGTAAAGGCTCTTTAATATTTCGAAAGCGACTTCCAAATTGGAGTCGATATTAGTTAAATGCTCAATATCTTTGAGCGCATTGCCTGATAACAATGACTTTAAATACTGCAATTTTGCAGCGCTAGAAATGTCTTTTCTGGCCCCATAAACATTTTGAAAGGACAGAATAAACGAGCGGAAAGAATGCCGGTCCCCCTCACCCCTGAACTCTTGACATTTTATTGCAGGGATTTTTACTTCCTGTTTTGATGCATGAATATTTTTGATTATATTCTGCATCTCTTGACGTGATATTCCGTCTTCAAGAGAGGCCTCTGAAGCTGCAGGAGGCGCAGACGGAGAAGAAGATGGAGAACTAAAACGCGGTGTCATACGCCAGATTAATTTTTCATTCTGGGTATGATAATGTACCGCTTCAATTATTTCCTCGTCCAAAATTGACGAGTCATACTGAAGAATGGAAGACTTTGTGATGACTTCTTCGATCAGAGCATCAAAGTTTTTAACTTCCTCCAATTTTGATTTAATTTCCTTCAGTTTTGAGGAAACGATGTGATTATCTTCCTGGCTTTCAGTGGCAGAAAGATCGAGAAGATTTTTGAAAAGGAGCGTGATTTTCCTTTTAATCACAGCTCTCAGTCTCTTAATAGGGGACAGTTTTGACTTAACCTCTTTCGTGAGGTCGACTAATTCTTCTGGAGAGAGAGTGTTTTCGTCCTCCCTCCCAAAATTTTCACTGACACTGTCCTCCAACTCAGACACGATTTGTCTGAGTGATTCATCTTCGAAAAGAGACATTTTTGTAAAATGAATATTTGAAAAAAAAAACGCAAAAGCAAAAAATACGCAAAAAAAACGCAAAAAAAAAAATGCTACTTATTATATGAGCAAAACGCACGATATTTACCACCACCTAAGATTTAATGGGCAATGATTGCGAAAGGACAATATAAAATACCCAAATAACCCAAAATAATAATTACCGCAAAGATACTAAATTGCAAAAATATTTCACACTCTGAAAACAATCAGATTATATATAAATATCTGGACAGTTAACTAAAAAAAATACTACAAAATTATATCTAAGAGACCGACTTCTCCACAAACGCAGCAGAATATATATGCGTGAATATATGACCTTTATGTATAATATATATATATTTAAAATCTTTAATTTACAGGTCTAATCTGCAGAATATTTTCGAATCGAACGCAGATTATTTCAAAGCGCAAACTTATATATAATATATATATATATATATATATATATAAATATATCTATATATTATATTATATTATATAATAGTAATAAATATATATATATATATATATATATATATATATATATATAAGTATACTATATATATAATATATATAATATATATATATATATATATATATATACATATATATATATATAATATATATATATATATATATATATATATATATATAATATTATATATATATATATATATATATATATATATATTTATATATTATATATAATATTTTTTAAAATCTTTAATTTACAGGTCTAATCTGCAGAATATTTTCGAATCGAACGCAGATTATTTCAAAGCCCAAACTTCTGCAGAATATATAATGTGTGTGTTTAAACAAAACTAATCAGTTTTTTACGAAAGACGATTTTTTAATGAGAAATATTTTTTCTTTCTCAGAATATTTAAAAAAGCAATTTTGCTTCTCACACACACAAACTAGATAAATAAAGTAACGAAGAATTTCCACGTAGGAAATTTAAACTTTAAACGTCAGTAGTTTACCGACTACGAA
>JABUQX010102636.1:0-2500 GCA_015478945.1 Trachelipus rathkii
CGGTATTATCGTTCAGTTGGGAATGGGTGTTTTAACCGTTTCGCATTATCGACAGAGCAACTTTCCTTCCCTAGGTACGCCGCTTCATATATATATATATATATACGCATAGCTATCGAGCTGATACGTAGCATTAGCATCGACTCTGCAGGCGTCGAGGCTTTCATGGATTCTATTAAAATCTTGAACGAAATAGACCTTCTTATGGGTGGGTGGACAGGGTGGTCAAAAAATTTCAGAAGGGAGGCAGAATGATTTAGGTGAGGACCTTAAATTAGCAATGGACTGCTGGAAGCGAACTAACACCAGCACTCCTCTCACCAAGGACATCTTTCCCTTTCTGCATAGGCAGAATTTGTTGAACTTGTTCATAAAATATAATACACCTCCCCCTAGTTCTGCTGCTGTAGAGCGAATATTTAGTACTAGTGGGGATATTTTGAGGGCAAAGAGGTCAGCCTTAACTGCCTTTAATTTTGAGCAGCTAATCTTTTTGAAAGGTAATATGGATCTCTTGTTCTTTGACGAAGACATTGAGGAGGAAGGAGGAAAATCTTGAGATTTTGTAAAAATTCATTCATTTTTCATATAATATTATAAATAAATCTTTTGTAAGGATATATATACTATTTAGTATTTAATATTAAAAACTTTTGTGAAGTCGCACATTATTAGTGGAAGACGTGCGGACGTGCGGAGGTGCGGACTTGCGATAGCGGAAGTTTGATGGTCTGAATAGGTGCGGAGGTGCGCTAGCGGACTACGTTTTCTCGAGGTGCGGAGGTGCGCTAGCGGACTACCCCTAAATGAGAGGGGTGCCCACCTCTGATATATATATATATATATATATATATATATATAATTTTGGAAATTAAATTTGAATTTAATGAGAATATCTTATTATCCTATATTTTGAGGTATTTGAGTAAACTTTATTTAAATAATACTGTAGGTATGTAATACACTGTGTATGAATGCTACACAAGGCTACTATTATATTTTGTTAAAAGATGGGCTATGGGTTATGTAAAATAAATCCCTTCCAGCAAATTTTTTCTCAGAAGTAGATTAGTAATTCCGGTTCCGGCCGGAACCGGAAAAAAATGTCAAATTCCGGCCGGAATTCCGGTACACCTCTAATATATATATATATATATATATATATATATATATATATATATATATATATATATATATATATATATATATATATATATATATATCGTATATATATATATATATATATATATATATATATATATATATATATATAAAAGTTACAAAAAATAATAAAGATTTAACAATAAACATTAAAATTTAAATAAAATTCAAAGTTTTGAATTTTGAAATTAAATTATGAGACTGAAATGCAATTTCATAACCAGCAACAAATGAACATACACATATGACATTTTTTAGTGACAGAGATATATATATATATATATATAATATATATATATATATATATATATATATATATATATATATATATATATATATATATATATATATATATATATATATATATATATATATATATATATATAATGGAATATAACGCGTGAACGTGCGCGCATACACACACATTGAGAGAGAGAGAGAAACACAAAGATTCCATCATCCAGAGCGTCAAATAAATATAACCAGAAGGATTTAAAAGGGAGATCAAAAACAAAACTTTAATCAAAATCTTAAAAAGTTTTCAACTTAAAGATTATCTGCGAAACTAATACTTATAAATTATTATTGCAATTATATATATATATATATATATATATATATATATATATATATATATATATATATATATATATATATATATATATATATATATATATATATATATATATATATATATATATATATATATATATATAAGTAACTGAGTATAGTAAATTTTAGTCTTATGGGATAATGTGTTGTTATTGAATTTCAATACCATGGGATGATGCTACCGTCACAATAGCATTATTAATTAATACAAGACGGGAACTTATGTTGGAATGAAACATATTATTATATATATCTGTATTATCTACTTCGTAATTTGTCTTACAGGAAATTGTTACTAAATCTTGAAATATTAATACCAGTATCGGATATTTATATATATATATATATATATATATATATATATATATATATATATATATATATATATATATATATATATATATATATATATATATATATATATATATATATATATATATATAATATGAATACCTATAGTGAAGACATGATTAATGTCATAGTAGAGAAAAGTAATGGGAACAAATTGTTTATTCAGCATTTCTTCTATCATAAAATCAATAGATGGAGGAGAAGGGAAGACAAATGAAAACAGAAACATTAAATATTAAAAGAACACAAAATATAATATATATATATATATATATATATATATATATATATATATATATATATATATATATATATATATATATATATATATATATATATATATATATATATATATATATATAAATTAAGAAATTTA
>JABUQX010102636.1:5000-7500 GCA_015478945.1 Trachelipus rathkii
AATATATATATATATATATATATCATATATATAAACTGGATAAGAGACATTTATAATCCGGCCGATATACGATTTATCGAATGAAAAATAATTAATCTGTGAAATATTGTATAACTTATTTGTTCGCAAATATTATATTAATACCTTTATAAGAAAGAGGTAACTTTATATTTTTTACAATTCATGCTAAAAAAATTAAAATTTTAAGGTTTATATATATAAGATATATATATATATTATATATATATATTAATATATATATATATAATATATATATATATATATATATAATATATATATATATATACTATATATTATATATATAATATATATATATAATATTCCTTATCTCTTAGACCGACTTACAAAGCATTCCTCTGGAAATTAATTTACACACACACACAATATTATATATATATATAATAATAATATATAATATATATATATATACTATATATAATAATATATATATATATATATATAGTATATATAAATATATATATATATATATTATATATAATATATTCAGGCTATTTATAGTGTTGACTCCAGGAGCGAAATCAATAATAATGTATCGTTAATTTTAATAATTTTAGGTAAATACATTAAATTTTTTGGGTAACCTAACCTAACTAAACTTAACCTAAACTAACCTAAATTATAACCTAACTAATTTTTAACGGAGTCAACCATTATAAATGTCCATACCTATATTATATAATATATATAATATATATTAATATATATATATATATATATATATATATATATAATATATTATATATAAAATATATAATGAAGTGGCGAAGCGTCCAGTCATCTATTGATGCGGCGATGACTGACGCAGATGAGAATAAAAAATAAATCAATTCTTTTTCAAATTTCATTATTATTTTCAATTTTCATTATATATATATGATAATATACAAGTTATATAGTATATATATATATATATTATATATATATATACTCATAATATACTAAATATATATCATATATATATATATATATAAATGCGCTTGAAAAAGCGGATCAATTATCAGATGAATTAAACATAATAATATAAACATGCCCAGCCGTAATACTGCTAGAATTTATAGGAATATTGGCGAGCACATTATCAGTATTAATTTATATAATGTTCACCACATCAAATTAGTCGCCACAAATGTATAGTGATATCTAACATGGTTAGCCTCATCTATAGATTTGGTCGCTGAAGAACTAGTTGAAGCGAATTTGTTTCTCGGAGATTATGCATAAGTACTTTAAAGAATTATCGTTCAAACAACTTCGGACTTAACCTGAAATATAAGGTAAATTATTAAAGAAATTAAAGAAATTCAAAAATTATTATTAGAATCAGTGAAAATATAATAATAAATTTCACTCTTTTACAAAAATAAGTCAAATAAAGTTTCTTACTTTAGAAATAATATTATTTTATAAGTACGAAATATGATAAAGATGCTTAACGTGAATGCCTCTTTCTTAATTGGTAAGCTGGGAAAATGTTATTTTAATGAAGGATTTGAAAAATAAATAAAATGTTTTCAAATTATTATTGATTATTTGATGTAATGTTATCAATTATTATATTGAAATTAATATGAATTTGATTTTTTGCTGTTTTTTTTATTTTATCCTTCAATTCTAATTTAAAAAAAAAAAACTATTTCGGCGCTCTCTCTCTCTCTCTCGTCATCACCTCTCTCTCTCTCTCTCTCTCTCTCTTCTCTATATATAATATGTATATAATATATTATATATATATATATATATATATATATATATATAATATATATATATATATATTATATACTATTATATATATATATATATATATATAGTATAGTATATAACTTTTGATAAGGTTCCCCACTAAAGGCTGATGAAGAAGTTATTGTCATGTGGTATAGGTGGAGTGGTACAGTTTTTTTTTTTTTTTAGGTTGTCACCACCACTCACGAACAGAGCTATTCAGGGAGGGGTGTTGCACACCAAAATTTCATCCGCTAGCGAAATTACGCAGATGAGCAACACAGACGCAGGCTTTTAAAGTGAGTGAGATTAAATTCAGCAGGGAAGCACAGAAGGTAGAAGAAATTTGTATTGAGCTCTATAGTATTAGTATTAGTAATGAGCTAGTATTGAGACATTAGAGAATATAGTTGGAAACGAGGGCGGGGTATTTAGTAAATTGAGCTAGATATTGAGACATAGAGAATATTAGCGAACGAGGGGCGGGGGCAGCACGTAAAGCACATTCCCGCAAAACTCGGGGAGGATGCCATCCGGGCCACCGCCTTCCTAACGTTCATAGATCTTAGGAGCCCATGAGCCCGATCAAATGTAATCACAGGTTAAGGCATAGGAACACGCTGAGAGGAGAAGGAGAAGGAGAAGGATGAGGAATGCCAGAATCGTCCAGGGTTGAGTTAGGGAAAATAGGAGGCCGAAGAGATTGAACCTTTTCAGTTGGAGAGTTAGCAACAGAGGC
>JABUQX010102636.1:12500-19339 GCA_015478945.1 Trachelipus rathkii
TAAACTAATCTCAATGCCCACACATCACTAAAAACATAAGCAACAAATACAGTCTATTATAAATTCAAATCTCTCTCTCTCTCTCTCTCTCTCTCTCTCTCTCTCTCTCTCTCTCTCTCTCTCTCTCTCTCTCTGCCCTGTCTGTTATCTATCTATCTCTATTTCTCCATATCTATCTCTTTCTCTTTCTTTCTCCCTCTGGTTTCTTTTTCTCGTGATCTAATGGATCTCTCTGCTCTCATCTCTCTCTCCCTTCTCTCTTCTCTCTTCTCCTTTCTCTCTTCACTAGCTCCTAATCATCTTTTCTCTTCCTTCCTTCCCCACCCCTCTAGCTCTACGTCATGGTCTATCCTCTCCTTCTCTCTCTCCTTCGTCCCTTCTCTCTCTCTCTCTCTCTTCTTCTTCATAATCTTCGTGACTCTATTTCCCTCTCTCTCTCTCTTCTCTTCTCTGCTCTCTCTTCTCTCTCTACTTCATCTTGACTTCTTCTCTCTCCTCTCCTCTTCTCTCTTTCTCTCTTCCTCTTCTCTCTCTCTCTCTCTCTTCGTTCTTCTCTCTCTTCTGCTCTCTCTCTCTCATCTCTCTCTTTCTCTCCTCGCTCTTTCCTTCTTCTCTTCTCTGTCCTTCCTCTTCTTCTCTCTCCCTTCATCTCTCCTCCCCTCTTTCCTCTCATCTCTAATCTCTCTCTCCTTCTCTCTTTCTCTTTCTCTTTCTCTTTCTCTTTCTCTCTCTCTTTCCTCTCTCTTTCTCCCTCTCTTCTCTCTCTCTCTCTCTCTCTCTCTCTCTCTCTCTCTCTCTCTCTCTCTCCACTACATTGGACACTGCTCCTCTAAGCAAACTCTCTCTCTTTCTCTCTCTCTTTCTCTTTTTTCTCCTCTTTCTCTTTCTCTCTCTCTTTCTCCTTCTTTTCTCCTCTCTCCTCTCTCTCTTCTCTTCTCTCTCTCAGTCTCTCATGTCACTAGTAAATAAGGTCCGCCCATCTGGATTCGAAACTACATCCGCGGTGGCTAGAATTTTCAAATCCGTTAAGTATAAGCGAGGCATGCTATCAAGTTTGGATAATATGCTCATTCTAATCCACATGGATAGAAAAACATATAATTCCCGACCAAGAACCTACTGCGGTAGGTAATGAACCATCTAATTCATGGGAATAGAGGGTCAGTGGCTAAAACTATATTATATATATATTATAATATATATATAATATATATAATTATATATATATATATATATAATATATATATTATATATATATATATATATATATAATATATATATATATATATATACTATATTTAGTAAATGAAGTGTAGTTTAATAAATTACAAATAGCATATTTGAAATTTATATACATATTTCAAGCATATTTTCAATTTTAAAATTTGTCGATTAAAAAACATATATGTATGCCGGTCAATTTATTCCTAAAACTATTCCATTTTAATCAACTTTACTCCATTCAAAAACTCGTAACCAAATAAACAACAAACGGGTTGGGGTGGGGGCCGAAAAAACAAAGGAAAAAAAAATAACATTGTTATCCTCTACTCTCGTCGTTTTTCTCAAATCCTCCTCGGTGTCAATTGAATGAGATTTAAGCGGGGGATATAAAGCATTAAAAGAAAAGGCCAAATAACAACAAAGACACCCCCCCCCAAAAAAAAATAGGGGGTGAATAGCCCTGGGGGTGAGGGCATGTGGGAAATGCGCGCAGGGGACTCATCATTTACATCGAACATGACCTATTCCTCTACAGATTACTAATCTATAATAATTATATATATAAAATATATATATATAATATTATTATATATAATATATAATATATATACATATATATATTATATATATTAATATACTTTATTATATATAATATTATATATAATATTATATATATATGGGTGGGTAGATCGTTAGAAACCACGGCTTAGAAATAATCAAGATTAATTTTATTAAAACAACAATAATCTCTCATCCACAATTATGTAATAATAATAATAACAATAATAATAATAATACTAATAATAATATAATAATAATAATAATAATATATAATAATAATATAATTAATAATAATTAATATTTAGGAGAAAACAGATGCCATTTTTAAAAAAAAAAATTTTCATTAAAAATTGCATATATATATATAAACTATTATATATATATATATATATATATATATATATATATATCGATATAATATATATATATAATTATATATATATCTATAATATATATATATATATATATAATATATATATATATATATATATATATATTAATATATAATATATGGAGAGTAAGAACCATCAGACAAATACGAACGGCCTTATGTGAGAAATTTAATTTAGTGGTAGACCAAATTTCTCAAATTTTTGAACAAATATTTGTTATTCAAAAAATGGTTTAAACCTTATTTACATACGCAAAACATGAGAGGATATATCCCAAATTCATAGAAAAAAAACAAGCCAAACACCAATAATTCTCACAATGATCCTTCGCATCCCAACATCACCAGCAGTCCCTCAACACATTAAACATTACATTCACATATTAATATATATTATATTATATATATATATAATATTATATAATATATATATATATATATATATATATATATATATATATATATATATTATATATATATTATTGAGATACCAATAACCGTACAACCGAAAATATATAGACCATAAGAATATCAATACACTTAATCCTGCCTCTTAACAACATCTTCCCAAAGCATCAAGAAGGAACGAACAGCTTTGTATTAAAAAGCTCGACTCAGTCAAGCTAAAACCGACCCAACACCGCAAGCACTTCGCAAAGATCGCAAAGAAAATGCATTAAATAAATCTTAAAACCACGTTATGCATACAAAACCAAGCTCACTCTAAGTATTATATATATATATATATATTATATATATATAATATAATATATATATATATATAATATATATATATATATATATATATATAATAATATATATTATATATATAGTGCTATTATCAAAATAATATCTCAAATAATGGATTTTAAAAGTATTTTTTTAAAAACATTTTAAAATTGCTCAAATATGTTAGTCGAGTTTAAAAACCGTTATTGAAATTGGGAAATCAAAATTAGTTCAAAACTAATTTACACAAAAGATATATTTCGTATTTTATAAAACTTCAACTGTAATTTCCATTTATAATATGACATTTATCTGTAGGAAAGGATTATATAATGTTATATAATGCGTTATGATATAATAAATAATGTTTTCCTTATAAAAATTATTGTTTATATTGTATTTAATTTTATTTCTTGGACATATTGTAAAACGCATCTTTTGGCGGTTTAATTTCTTTGGCGGACTTTTTAAAATAAGGTTGATGTTTCGTTGGTAAAATGAAAACTAGACTCGAGCGTAAAGCATCGAGAAAAATTAATGTATTTAACTTTAAGACAGCGACTCTTTTATAAATATAGTAAAGACTACATTTAATAAAATTTAACCAAAAATAAAGTTGTTTTTTACTCTCCCACTATAAAGATAATTATAAAAAGAGTTTTAACGACTTGTGTTCATTAGTCTCGAGGTGCCAAAGCGTAATACATTTCTTCCTAAGTTCCTGGTGGCGAAGGTGGCAGCTTCAACAGAGAAAGGTGAAATCCCGAGTATCTGTCGATATTTAGGCTCCTTAACGTATAACGAAGCCGATACAAGGAGCTTCAAGAACAACGATCAACCTGGGTAGCGGAGGGACAGGAAGTAGAGATAACTCCCAATACTCCTGCCACTACATATATAGCGTTTCCCCAAAACTGGGAGTGGGGTGCGCAAACATGCACAAAAATCCGAAGCATGCATGACCATTCTTAGGGGATAAATAAGTGGTAGCGGACCATCAACTCAGTTTACCACAATGTGGACCGAATTGCCCCGTCTTACGATATATATATATAAGTATATATATACTAATATATATAATTATATATTAATATATACTCTATATATATAATATAAATAATATATCTATATATAGTATATTGCTCACTTTTAATATATAAATTGATAGAATTTTTTAATATATTCTCGATGCATATAGAAAAATATTACAGGGTAAAATTCATTGAAGAGAGAGAGAGAGAGAGAGAGATTGAGATAGAAATGTGTGTATGTGTGTGTGTGTGTGTGTGTGACGCGTGAATAAAGCATTATCCATTTAAATAAAGAAGTAGGCACGAACAGGATATATATATATATATATATATTATATATAATATATATATATATATTATAATATAATAAATATATATATATATATTAATATATATTATATATATAATATATATTATATATATATAGATTGGGGGTGGGCGCAGGCGCGGGTTTTCTATGACTTTGCTAAAACGTTCGCGCTGCGTGCTCAATACGAATCTGTGAATATCACCTCTCTAACTCTCAACCTAAAATTTTATTATTGGTCTGAGACCAGCTGGCCAGGGATTCTTTTTCAAATAAACTTAATATCTCTAACTATAACTTTTTTCTATAATTCCGTGTAAATTGGTTGGTGTCTGTGGCCTATATAAAACAAAAACATCACTCCCGTAACACGTTCGAGAATCTTGAAATCTCCTAATTTCGATATTCTGGGCCTAAAATTATTTCTCCCTACAACTATCATTATCTTGTATTTCTGCTACTGCTCCTCTAATGGAACAGATTTTTCTTTTTGACTATCTTACTACTTCTCATCGAGACACTGTTACTTCTTCCCACCAAGATGCTGAGATCCTCTATTTAGGAGATTTCACACCAACCACACCTTGTGGTTGGGCTCCTCTCACACTGATGCAGGCGGGGAGGAGGCCTAAACATTCAGTATTCTCAACGATCTGGAACAGTTAATTAAGGAACCTACACATATTCCAGATTGTCCTAACCAATTCTTAAACACACTTGACTTATGTTTCACCACTATTCCTTCTCGTTATAATTACACCATTTTTCCTCCTATCGGTAACTCTGACCACAATCTTGTAGCTCTTAATTATAACATATTTCTCCCAGCACTCCTACCATGCCCCAAACGCAATTTCTGGCACTTTAATCGTGTTAATTGGGGGTATTGCGTCGTTTTTTTGTTACTACTCTTGGAATGATCCTGCTTTGACTCCGGGATCCTTCGGTCACCGCTGAAAAGGTGGGGACGTGATCACCGAAGGAATGAGCAGGTTCATTCCATCTTCAACTAAATCATTTTCTCCCCAAAATCCATGGTTCAATGGCGCTTGTTCTCGTGCCATTTAGGAGAGAGACAATGCGTATCGGGCATGGAAAAACTCTCATTTCTCCTATCACTCTTACTAATTTTTATTCTGCTCGGAATCGTGCAGGGATACTATTCGGCAGGCTAAGCACAATTTCACAAAAGTTAAGTGCTCTAACCTCCTTGGTTCTCCTACTGATAAAAATTTCTGGCGTCTATGAAAAATCTCTAACAACTTTTGTAAATCTGCCTATTCGCTCCCTTAGTTCGCTCTACGATCTCCTGTTGCTAAACTCTCCTCTGAAAAGGCCAATCTCTTCGGCCTCCTTTTTTCATCTAATTCTAAACCCGGACGATTCTGGCTCCCTGCCTCCTACTCCTTCTCGCTCTCAATTTCCCATGTATCTACATGTTCATTACATCATGTATTGTGGTGCATGGGATCCTAAGGTTATGAACGTCAAGAAAGCTATGTGGCCCGGATGGCATTCCCCCGTTTTGGAGGGAGTGTGCTTCTGAGCTGCCGCCTGTCCTCGTTCAAACTCTACTCTTCTATGTCAATAACTAAACTTTTCGCTCAGTCTGGGAAGCGCGCCACAGTCCAACGCATCCCGAGAAAAAGGTAGCCGCTCTTGATCCTTCTAACCATCGCCCTATAGCTCTCACTTGTATCTGTCTAACAGATCTTGAAACTCTTCTTAACTCTCATTTCCTGGATCTTCTGGTCATTTTCTTCTTTCAGATCATCAGTAAGGCTTTCGACGCTCGAGGTCAACTGGTGACATACTTTCCTATCTCACAGATCTATGGTCTTCTGCCTTAGGGACTATTGGGAAGTCTTGCGTGGTGGCGCTTACATATCCAAAGCTTTGACCGGGGTTTGGCAACCGCGTCACTGCTCTCTAAAGCTCCCTTCCTTTGGTTCCTCTCCTCTTTTGCTTACTCTGTCCTAGTTTCTCTCCAATGCTAAATATATCTAGCACTCGTTGATGAGCGACCTCTGTGCCTCCTTTCTGTTAAATTGTGTGTTCCGCAAAGGTTCCAGTTCTATCTCCAACTTTATTCCTAACTTTTCATCAACGATCTCCTCAGCTGTACTATCCAACTCTGTTCACTCTTATGCCGATGACTCAACCCTCCCACCTTCTACTCATTCAATCTCTCGCTCTTTTGCTTCTAGATTGCCTTCGTCTTCATCTTTTCCGATTCTATCCTTGTCGATCTGGAGGGATTTACCGGTGGGGTCCACCGCACCTTGCTAAAATTCACAACTCTTTTAAAAACTCAACTTCTCTACAATCTCCCTCTCAAAACACCTCCCAACTCTTTCCTATTCCTTCGACGGCTCTAACGTCTCTCCTGTGAATAACATAAACATTCTGGTCTTAACATAAACAATAAATTGTCTGGAAAGCTCATATTCAATGGTTGCTAAGGTGGCCTCAAAGAAAACTGGGAGTTCTGTTCAGGTTGCGGGAATTTTTTTCATCTGCACTCAGCTGCTCCAGTTATATAAGGGCCTTATCGCCACATTGTGATGGAGTACGTTCTCACATTTTGGGGGGCCTC
>JABUQX010102637.1:0-17393 GCA_015478945.1 Trachelipus rathkii
GATTTCTTCAACCTTTTCACATTCGCGTTTAAAACTATTGTTGGTAACATTGAAGCGTTTAGTAGCCATTACTGTTAACTGTATTTTATTATGCATGGAAATAGTAGCTTTTAAGGGCGTCTAGTTGTTTATGGGTACATTGCCTGGAAACGAACAACGCGTATCCAAAAAATGATGAGAAGGAAGAACCGCCACCTTCATTTTTTTATGTCGCATTTCACAGAAGCCATAAAAAATATATAATCCCATTCAACATTCGCCATGTTTGTGCACGCGAGTTTCGTATTGCGCGTTGTGCAGACACCAACGCGTAACATATCCAATCTTCCTTAATGAATTAAATAATAAACTATATTCTTACACATTTCCATACTTAAACACCGTACGGTGATGCACCGCTGTAACATACCCCATGAGACACCCGCTGCATATATATATATTGATATATAATATATATAATATATTATATAAATATATTATATATATATTATATATATACATATATAGTATAGTATAATATAATATATATATATATATATATATATAAATATATATATATATATAGTATATATATATATATTATATATATATATATATATATATATATAGTATAATATATATATTAGGTTATATATATATAATATAGTATATATATATATATATAATATATAAAATATATATATATTATATTGATATATATATATATATATAATAATTATAGTTATTATAATATATATATATATATATATATATATATAGTATATATATATATATAGGCATAGATTTATAACATTTTAAAAAGAAATTATAATGTTAGAACATAAATAAGTTATAAGGAGTATGGAGAAGCAAGATAGCTCTGAAATCGTCAAGAGTGAAATTAGAGGCAAATTTTGAGCAAAGAGTTAAGCTTTAGTGGAAGGTAAAAAGATAGTTGTGCTTTCGATACTAATGAGGGCAAGAACAGGAAGAAGCAATCTAATGAGAGCATTTTTTGATAAATTCAGAAAGTAACGTGGAGGAAGCGAGGCAAGTAAGATTATTGTATTTTTACTGAAAAAGTAATTTTTAGGTGCATTGAGAATAGACTTTTCACGATTTTTTGATGAAATATAAGTTGTTAAAGTTTCTGGAAGGTTTGAAGAAAACCATTATTCCTGAAGGCAGCTTCCATTGGCTAATAGCACGAGCAACAAGCAGAGTTAACCAAGGTTTTTTAGATTTAGTTGAAGGTAAAGAACATGGAGTTGACACCTCCATGGCAGAGAGAATTAGCTCTCGCTGTGGCACACTCCTAGGTATCCTTTCCACGGAAGCCGTAGTCATTCCCATGAAGAAATCCAAGAAGTACGACCGCAAAGTCGTCGGACTTGCGGTCGTATGCTATTTGCAGCATCAAGTGCCAAAAACGTTTTCTCCGCAGAGGTGGGGGGGTTTTTTTTTAATTTTTTTCCCCCCCCCCCAAATTCTTGCGAAATACTTGAAGAAATAGAACATGATACAGAGATAAGGTAATCGGATGAACCCAGAGGTGGAAAGGATTTAACTGTATAAGGAGAATGATTAAAGACTAAGTAAAGGTCTAGAATGTTGGTTCATCTCAAAGATGATCAGAGATAGCGGGTAAGGGAGCCTCGGCACTAACTCTCGAGGGTCATTCTTGGATTGAAAGTGGCTAACGAAAGTTCACAACTGTATCTTGAGATTTAGAGGAAGATGAATTGCCGAGGTGAACGTTGAAATCACCAAAGAAATGATGATTCCAGAGAAATGTGAAGAGAGAGAGAGAGAATGTGTTCTAATTTGGAGCCTAAGTAGTTGAAGAATTTAGTATAGTCTCAGTTTGAGTTAGGAGACAGATATTACAAAACAGTAAAGAATTTAGTTGAAGATTTAGATGTTAGCTTGAGTCATTAGATAGAATATTCCGGAAAACTCCAAATCAAAGACACCGGAAAACAAACGACATTGCAGACATTGGAACAGCCGCATTTGTCTGAATTGAAAGTGTTAGTAAAATTGAACAGAGCAAAGTTTGAGTCAGAACGCTCAAAAACCTAAAGTTTCGGTTAAGAAATAAGAGATGAGGTTTTAGGGAGGAAGAGGTGATGTCAACAAATTAAAATAGATTTTAAAACGCGATAGAAGGTTCACACAAATTTATGAAGAAAGGAGACCGTACATTAAAACAAGACGGCAATTTCGTGACGGCACAACTCCATAACCGGAGGCTGTCAATGGCCTTTAAATGGTGATGATAAGTAGGGTGGATAAGGGGGTTATTTTTGTGAAGCAATCTTCCTAAGGCTTTTTCCAGAGACTTCGCATTGGCTGCCAATTTTTCCCATTTTTATTTTCTTTTAAAATCTAAGTGTTTGTCTGTAGATTGTATTTTATTGTTTGATAAGGAGACTTTACAGCCAAAAATAAGAATATTGTGATATGAGCGCAAAAGGGAGAACAATTGGCCACTGGAGTTGCCATGGGATGTACTTCTAAGACCCATATATTCCCAATGGGGGTAATCTTTCAATCTGCTTTCGGGAAGCGCTATACTCCCTCCCCATAATTAGTATATATATATATATTATATATATAGTTATATATATTATTTATATATAATATATTATTATATATATATATATATATATATATATATATATATCATATATATATATATATATATAGTATATATATCCCGGTGCGGTGCGTGTGACAAAAATGATTTTTGGTGCGGTGCGGTGCGCTGGGGTTCGCTCTCGGTGCGGGCGCATTGCTAAAGAGGGCGGTGCGGTGCGGTGCGGTGCGGTGCTGGTGCGCGATCTCCCAGTGCGGAGCGGTGCGCAAAAATCCGTTGCTGACTGCAACACTAATATATATATATATATATATATATAAATAAATAAATATACAGGTATAATATATTTTAGTATATATCTCTATATGTTATTTAAATATATATAGTAGAGATATGTTAAATATTTTTGATTATATAGTATACTGGTACTATTTAAAAACTCATAGTTTGCTTACTGGTAGAATTATATTAAACACACATTAAAAAACACTTTACTAAAACATATAAAAACTGAATAAAATTAACAAGGGACGAGCTTTTCGCCAACTTTTTTGGCCTTCTTCTATTCAGAACAGTGAATATATATTATATATATATATATATATATATATATATATATATATAGTATATTATATATATATAATATATTATATATATAATATATATTATATATATATATATACTATATATATAAGTAGTATATATATATGGTATATATATATGGTATAATATTATATATAAGTATATATATATATATATATATATATATATATATTATATATATATATATATATATATATATATATATTATATTATATATACTATATTATATATATATTATATATATATTATTGGTAAATTATTTTTTGTGTATGTATCATGTTTTGAAGTATCAAACTTTAACGGTTTTCCTTATAGTTTCCATTATTCAGAATTGAACTTTCAATAAATGCTAAACAAGGTCGTAAACTTTTCATGTTTAAAAGTTTTACACTGTGTAAGACAATGAGACTTCGAATCACCTATCTATCGTGTTTACTTTAGATAACCATAAAGAAATAAATTCTAATAAAGTTAGTCATTTAAAATTATTAAAAGTTATCGAAAAGATTAAATGATAAAAATTCTTGTTTTGTTTTATACGTAATAAATCAAAATATTATTTCATTAAAGTACATAGCTATAGGTTATATGAAAATTTTGGTTTTGTTTTTTATTTATTTGTTGTTGTTTTTTATTTGTAAATTATTTTGTGAAAAAAATAAATAAATAATTCCCATAGTAATGTTACTCCACTTTGCTTTCCTTTATCTTTATTCATTTTTATGATTGGTAAAAGGTATTAATCTTGTATGAGAGCTTAAGGTAAAGAATATAATTAGTTTATTTAAATTATTGTAGTGAAAAGAAGTTTTTTTTTCTTTTTTGTCTGTTACAGAATCAAGTTAATGATGGATCACTTGATACATCCACCTCTGAAGAAGGCGCCAAACTCAGTACATACGAGGAAAATGCGAAATTGGTAGACCTTATTGAAATGGTAATGACATTTATTTACAGTTATTATAAGTACAGTAGTGTGGTATATTTAATATTACTTAATTAGGGTGACCAATACAAAATAATTTGATGTGGTATTGATGTTGATGTCTAATTTTTTCTATTACCAGTACTGTGGCTTTAGTTCACCACCAGTATAAAACTGTGGTACATTTTTTTAGCATATTAAAGATGAATATGTATTCCAAAAGATAAATTAAGTTATTTATTATTTTGATTATTAATTACTAATTTATGTATTGCAATAAGGGTATTTATTATAAAAAAAGAAAAAAAAATTAAATAATTTTTTAAACAGGGTTTTAGACTTAAGACCCTCGGATGATGTTTAAATGAATATTTTGGTATTTATCAAAATTATGCAGACAAATATGATTAATAATATAAATTTCTGGTCTACAAATTTTCAGCGAATGTCTCTAAAAAAAATTTAATTATTAATACTTAAAATTTAATAATATAAATTTCTAGTCTACAAATTTTCAGCGAATGTGTGTGGTTGCATAATAGGAGATAATAGGAGTGAATGGTAGGCTTTTGTGAGTGGGTTTGGTTGTGGGCTGCCTGATCCAAGGGGTGAACTCTACATTGACGAGATGCCAAGTGGGAGTCCGTTATGGTGTCATGAAGTATTAGGGTGGATTTCTTATGTCATGTTCTTCTACTACTCTTCTGTTTCCGGTGTATGTTGCGCACCTAACCCCAATCTGGGGAAAGGAGGTAGATGTAATATATATAATGTAATAGTATAATTTGTCAAAAATAACCTTAAAATATTTTTATTATTATTCTTTAGATGGAAGGCAATAACAAGAGAGATTATATGGCTTCAGAACAATCTGAACTGAAGGTTGAATATGATGAGTCAGAAGGAAGCTTATATGAGGTAAGTGTTAGTAATGTTGCATTGGAAGTTGGATATCAGATACCTGTGGATGTAGATACTGGTATATAGTCACACTCCGAATATGTGGGTTGGGTGCGGATGTCAGTATTCCACGGTGATTCGCTATTGCATATGAATTGCAGTATCCGATCACAATTCAACGTGAATGGAGATACCATTATCCGATCACAACGCGGATGTGATGACAGTATTCGGATCTTGAATTATTAACTTTTTTATTCCTTATCTTAATTATTATGGATTTCTAGGCAATAGTTTCATTGTTATGATTCAGGGCTAAGTACTGTAACACTTAGTCATTAATTATTTAACATTTCATTGACCTTGCTATTTAGTCTGCTTGAATGTTGTCGAGGTGTGGTCACCGGGGCTCTTTTTGATCTGCCGGTGGATGCGACGTATTAATTATATATGGTCTTTTATTATTTGTTCCGGCTTGCTATTCCACTGATTGAGTTTTTTTTCAGTGAAGGAGTGACTACTTTTAAGCTTTGAACAGTTTCATAGTGATTCTGGAAAGCCTCGGGCTGGGTTGTATGTTGATTATTATAGCAATCGATTTGTTATTACAGGAATGTTAAAGTTAATCTCTTTACATCAAAAATACGATTATCATTATTATTAGTTAAAAGTATTGATGTCGTTTAATTATCGTATTATTGTATTATTATATTATCATATATTATTATTGTTAAATAATGTAAAAAGTTATTTAATATAGTTATGTTACCCTAACTAGAAGATAATTTTCAAGTTATATCGCTATTTAAGTACTTTATATAGATATATTTATCATTATTAGTATATGTATTCATGTTATCTATATTATTTATATTCATTTTAGGAGCAGATTTATTTAAGAAACATAAGCAAATGCAAGAATAGGTTCTGGAATGGCATCCTAGGCATTCAGACATAACTTGCGGGGTCGCGTGGGTTTGAGACTCCCCCGCGTTTGTCTGACCTTCCCCACTATGTCATCAGCTCTTTGTATATTACTGTGATATATATCAGTATATAGTACCAGAATCAGATGGTCACGGTTTTAGTCATAGTATATATAATATTTATTTATATATATAGTAATATATATAATATCAAATATAAAGTAATTATATACTGAAGTAAAATGGTGGTCATAAGTACGTGAATAACTAGCCTGGTAGAGTTTTGGCAGAGAGTCGAGAAAAGCAAATTTTTAAAAATATATCTTGATCTATCATATTTAATCCGTACGCCATCGTCATCCGCAGGTCATTCGGTCATTACTGGCAAAATTCTTATGAATAGATCGTCATCTCGGTCTCATTAAACTTTTTCTGTCCATTCATTTGACCACGCGTTAGGGCGACTCCCCTGGCCCCAGTGCCAGTCCGCTTGGGCCACTTAAATTCATTGTAGACAGGTTTTTCGTGATGTGGTATATTGAGACGCGACCATCGCGACTTTGAGAGTCGAAGTGTTCGGAATATACAAGATACTGTCAGGTTGGGGTGGTTGATAAGTTGTTTGATCAACATGTGGTTTTCTTATCTTTATAATTTGAATGCCACCTGTATTTTTGAGTAGTGTAGGTAGTCATGAGTCCATACATGTTGTGTATCTGAGAGGGTAATATGTGGTTCTATACCGTATATATATAAGCTATTATTATATATATATATATATGAATTATAGAGTGCATAGTACCTTAGCTGTATGCTACCTATAGATAGTAAAGCTGAGTAGTATATATCGCCTCAGGTACTAATTAGTTTAGGTTAATTATATATCCGGGAGTTTATAATTATATATACTAGTATATATATATATTTATATACGTATATATATATATATAATATATGAATATATATACGTATATAAGTTCGATTAACTGTTTGTTGATCTGTAGAAATATTTCATTCCCTGAAAGTTCATCGCCCGTGAGGTTGAAAATGCTAGGGAGGGGGCTACTGGCCAGCTACCCCTCACTCATTACCAAGACGCGACCCATGTATATATGATATTAATATATAATTATATCCTAATATATATATACTATATATATATATATAATATTATATATATATAATATATACTATTAATAATTTAATAATATGTAGTATATAAGTATATATATATATAAAATTATAATATATATATATACTATAATAATATAATATTATATATACTATATATATATAGTATGACTACCACATACATGCATATACATATATATAGATATATATAATAATAGATATTAATAGTTATAATATATATATATTATATAATATATATATATATATATATAGTATTATATACCTATATATATATTATATATATATCATATATATTAGTATATATATATACGTATCTATATATCAATAACTATAATATACTATTATTTCATACTAATATCTGTACATCCCTAGTATATATATTATATATATATATATAGAGACTAATATCACTTATAGTACGAAATGATTGGATAGGTATATCATATAGTATACATATATATATGTATAATTAATCAATAGTAACCTAATGAGTGTACCCGATTTTGAAAATATACTAACATATCTTAACTTTATACATACCCATATATATATATACTCTATAAATATATATACATATACTATGTATACTAATATATAATATCTAATATATAAGTAATATATATTACTAATATATAATTAAATGGTAATCCAAGATACCTAGCCCTGAGGTTGATATGGAATTTACCAGTAAAACTATTGACACTTAAAACATAACTTATAATTTCATAAAAAAAAAGCTTAAGTTTAACTATTAGATTATTCACATTACTTAACCAAAATCAAGTTAATAATATTAAAATTTATAATATTTTTCAATAAAGAAAATATGAAAGAATAAATAAAATACAACAAGATCTTTCTGCCCCTTTTTTTCGCTTCGGTGTGAGGGTCAGAAGACCGGTGGATGTGTGCTTCCCAAGCCAAATCGAACAAAAGACATCGGATAGTATTATACTCGATCCATTTACTGAATGTAGGTTTTAGCATGCGATTCATTTAATTTTATTTTTAAACACAAAGTACGACAAACTTTGTAATTAGCGCAAATTAAAAAAAATAAGTAATAAATTGCTAGAGCATTAATAATTCTACCTAATGTAAAAACGAATAAATAATTTCATATATATATAGGTATATATAGTATATATATATATACAGTATATATAGGGTATATATATATATATATAATAATATAAGTATATATATATATATATATCACTAATATATATGAGAACTACGATAGCATAGGCGCCGAGAGACGCCCGGACTCTGCCGATCTTGAATCAAACTACCTAAATATATTAGTTCTTTTTTTAAAAAAAAAAGAATGTCTTTTAAACCTAATCGCGTACCCCAAAGGTTAGACCGGCTCCCGATGGCAGGAGTCTCGGGGTCTCTCGCCTTTTGCGTTTTTGTCAGAGCCTTGTACTGGCGTCGTCGATGAGGAGGAGACCGGGCGAACGGCAGGGTAGGCACTATTTCCCCCCCTCGCTGGGAGGGTCCTCCGGGAACGAATCCCCGCGCTCTTTGGATATTTGGGGCTGTGCGGCGGGGGCGGCTTCATTCCCGTCCTCCCCCTGAACGGGGTCATGGAAACGGACGTCCCACCCATAATGTTCCCCGTGCAGGCTCGAGGCCCGCGCTATTGGCCCGTGGATAATATAGCTATACTACTCATACTCTATATCTATTATATATACTAATATATATATTATTATATATATATAAGTATTTATATATACCTATTATATTCGAATAGAAATTAGTTTCCATGACAGATCACAGTTTAGCGATAACGGCAAACATCCTGACGTGGTGCAGTGATAACGTGCGACGTGCGAGCTTGGCAATATAAATTTACTAAGCTTGACGGGTTTAACGGACTCGAAGGTAACACTAAGATACTAGTAGTAAGCAGTAAAGCAGGATGGGATAGATTTACTTTCGGTTAAGAAATATATGAATCATATATTAGCAGATGATATATATATAATATTAACATAATGTATCTATCTATATTTATATATATTATATAATTGATTATTATTACTTATAATAATAATAGTATAGTAATAATAGTATATAATATATGAGTAACTCATGGGGCCAGGATGCGCCACTAGCACCTAAGCTCCTACCACAATATTATCCAAATGACAGAAACACATTGCTAATTGGTAGTATCCGTGACGGTGTCGTAAAAAAGATTTTACGTTTACGTAGAGATCGACATTTTATACTATGGTCCGGATGCCTTAACCTCGGTCCCGTCTCTTTCGTTGTTCTGGGGCTCTATCTCGCCTCTGTTCTACTCTCTCTCTCTCGCAGCTCTCTCCTCCGCGGTCGTCTCATTTTAAATGTTATAATATAAACAACGTATAACTATATATATTATATAACTATAGTGAAAATATTCGTATATAATATTGTAATTATATATATATATATATATAGAATATGAATATAAGTAAGATAGGGATATAGCTATATATGATTCACTGATTAGAGCATCTAATTTGATGTTTTTGTTGAATAATTCTTCGTAGGCGAAATACTTACTCTTAAGGACCGAAATCCTTTTAGACTGTTGTATTTTATTTAATTTAACTACGTTTGGTTTTATTCAAGTCACGTATAGGAATATACTCATGCTCGAAACTGAGAGTCGTTGGATTAATCGTAAAAAAATATGGAAAGAAAATATTTTATGCGATGATAAGTGAATAGTAGAGTCGGAACAAATTCGAAACAAACAGGGTCATTGAAAGTTAGAATCAGCTCGAAAAATCAGCATCATTTTCTTTTTTTTCGTTTTTGCAATTTTTTCATATCTTTTATTAAAATGTGGCATGTTATAATGTACTCCAGATCTGCGTAAAGAAAAACTTAAGAATTCTTTGAATCACCATTGTGTTCTGTAAATCAAAAGCTTTATAGTGTGTTTAATACAAAGTTAACGGTAAAGTCTTATTCCAACACCGTCGGCTAAAACTATTGACACTATATATATGGATTATATATATACTAATAACCTATTTTTTAATGGGTATCATATATTATGATATATAGTATATATATATATATATAACTACTATATACGTATATATATATATGATATATAGTATATGATTATATATTATAGTAGTAGTATATATTTAAGTATAGCTATAATATACCTAGTATATATAGTTATAGATCAATAAGCTTGGCGCACCTATAATTTTTTTCGAGGCTGCGCGCTATGCCGGCCGACCCGCTAGTGCGCCTGAGCGCCTATCGGGGCGCTATATTTTGTGTTACAGTCAGCGCTCTATTCGCTTTGGCGCACTATGGCGACTTTGCGCCTAGGGCGCGACCTTTCGTCTGCGCGGCCGGTGGCCTGGGTTTGCTAACATTTATTGTGCACAAGTAAACTTCTAGTGCGATAATGAAAAGCATGCTTTTATGAAGGAAGAAAAACACATTTATTAAATGTTGTATTAAAACACGCCGTAAACATACAATATCGACATCGTCGCTCAGCTCCTTGCAGTGTCTTGTGGGTCCATTGGTTTCCCCCTGGAGGCCTTTCACACGGGGAGCGAGGCTTGAAGAAAAAGGGTTGGGAAAATTTTTGCAAGCAGCATATGTTTCGAATTTAGGTTATTAAGAACTACTGAACTTAGTTACATAATATAATATATATACTGATGTATATATATAGTATATATATCATATATATCTAGTATTATATATATAGTATTGTATGAAAGCTATATAAATATATAATAATATGGTAGTATATATATAGTTAGGCGTATATAGGCTAGTAGTATATACGTAGATACTAAATAGGAATATATATAGTATATATATATAGTGGAATATGTACTATATATATATAGATAGTATCTATAGTTAAAATCAAAGTAATGTTTTTAAAGCACATAGCTACCACACAAATAATGGTAAGACTATAAAGACCCCTATTAGCATTATATACCGCTCAGTATATATATATAGCTTATTATATACTATATATATAATTATTAACACTCATATATATATATAGTAGATAATATATAATATATAATATATATAATAGGGTATAAAATGATAATAATATAATACTTAATATATAATATAATATATTGTTATATATATATATATATATATTCATACTATTTAAATATATATATATATATAATTATATATAATATAGTTATATATTATATATAGGACATTTATAAGCAGCCTCTTCTCTCGTTACTATATATTATATATATTATATATATATATAATCTATATAGTATAATATATATATTATTATATATATATAATATATATATAATATATATATAATATATATGATATATATTATACTATACTCATAGAATATTATATACTGTTGAACTATTGATAATATTATTTATATTATTACTATTATTATTATTCTAAAATTTATATTTTCTGTATAGTAATAACAACATACTAAAATGCGTGAATTATTGGTTACTATATATATAGTAATCATCCACTTATCCTATCGCTAGTACTGATAGATAGCTAGACATATATATAAATCTATATACTATATATATAGGTATATATGTATATATGATATACTAGATACACTATATGTACTAGTTATAGTATGCAAACTGCATTCAAAAAAACGAGGAACAAGGTTTGCCACGCCTGTCTAAGTCTAATAGTCCTTCTCTAAGGCGTAAAATAAAGATTGCTTTCGTGGTCCTCGATATTTGATGAGGCGCTGGCTTATAAGCGCAGAGAAATGTGGCTGTGCGCCGTAGTGTCTTATTATCGGCTTTATGTTAAAGAAAGAAAGTTTTTGCGGCACCTAGTGCAGCCTTTGCGGCTAACGAAATTATAGTAGCCCATTAGGCGCATAGGCGCAATCCTGCGTGCGCCAAACGCCCAGCTCCTGATATTATATATATATCATATGATTAATATAATATATATTAATACTATATATGTATATAACTATATATTATAAGTAATATATATACTATATATATATCTACATTGTTAGTATGTAATTAAGTGATATAATGAAGCTAAAAATAAATAATCATATAAATATATAAATTAAATATAAACATAATCGTACATAGTATATATTATATATATATATATATATATATATATTATCCAACGTATTATATCAAAATAGACTATAGATCATATCACAGATGTATGCAAATATTATAAGTACAAGTAAACTATAAATTGAAATATGCATTTTAATATTCAGTCCATTTATAGTATATAATAATAATATTATAAAAAGAGAATTTTTGTTTTTATTGAAGGAAAAATTTAGCACTCTTCCTTGATTAAAATTAAAAACCAACAAGAGTTGTATTATTTCTGTATCCCAGAAAGCATTGCTCATTTAGCTGATTTGTTAAAAGAAATTTATGAGTTAACAATTTGCCAAGTTTTACGAGTTTTATTTTTTACTTTCACGTTCAATTCTATTATTCATTGTTTTGCTTATTTTTACAGGTTGGCAATTTTCTCCAAGTATCACGGGATTTTAACTATACTTACCAGTTTTAAAAAATCTTTAATATTATTGATTGGGTTTGATATTGTCTTCAGTAATTCTTTCGTAAATAATTTGTTCGGGTATAGAATATCTGCGATTTTAAACAAGTGTTGTTGTTAGTACGATTTGAAAATATGATATATATGACATATATTTTTTGTAGCTAATAATAACATTTTTCCCCAACAGTCTCATTCATGAAGTACAATACACACTAGTATATATATATATATACTGATTTAAATGTTAATATCTAATTATCATCTACGTAAGGTGTAAATAGAAGAAGCTATAATTTTTGCAAATATATACAATGGTTTAAATGTTAATATTTAATTAGTTAACTAATATATTCATTTTATTAAATATCAATTTCTTTAAAAACTGGATTGTTTAATACTTTTTAATAAATTTCTTTAAAATTTTTGAAAAATTATTATAAATCTTAATCCCATTATTCAGTTGAAGAAATTTTTATTAATTAATTGAGGATAAACAATCACCTTGTCTTCTGTATTCTCGGCTTAGTGGAACATCCAAACACTACTCTTCTTGATTCTGAAACTTTTTTCGTCGGAGTGAAATTTTTATAAGAGTCATGCCAAAAACAAAAAACATTTATTATATAATTATATCATAAATATATAACTTATATATAGTAAGGTAAGTATATATATATAGAGAAGACTGCTCTAGCTGATTGTTATGGTCCATATAGTAATATATATATATTTTATATATATATAATATTATTGATATATATATCGTATATATATCAGGCGGCTGTACTATGGCAATGTCGGCTGGTCGGCGATGCCGAGGGCCCCCAGCCCAATGCGGGCCTCCCGGGGTCCACTACGTACTACTGTTTTATATACTAGTTACATCAGAGTAATCTGATCTAATTTCTGTTGTCTAGTATAATCTTGCGCGTTACAACTCATTTTAAGCAGTTTGCCGAGTTGGTGTTGATTATGGTAAGCGTAACATACTTACTTTTTCTTTCCTTCGCGACGCTCACTCGCTCAGTCTCGTGTGTGTTATTAGGTGTACCAGTATTAAGTAGCAAGTGTAAGCAGTTTCGTGGTCGAGGACGCATGAAAAAATGTGTGTATTCAAAGTGGCAGCTACGGGAAAAAAAAGGGAAAATCTCTTTTATGTTAACGCTTGCGGAAAAATTTTCACAAACGTTTTTTATCCTCGGGTTAACTTATTCATAGGATCGCGAAAGTGCCCCAGTCTTGAGTAGACAATTATCTTGATTTACTGAATAAGGTCCGTGAATGTTTTATTGTCTATTCAAGTTATAGTGTTACTTTTACTCCGTATATTATATTATGACGTTATGATTTAGATTCTTATATTATAATGGTATTCATTATTATTATTATGATTGAATCATATGTATATTATAGTTTTTTATTATCTATTATTAACATTAATATATTAATTAACATAATTATTTCGTATATTAATTATTATATTATTATTAAATATTATTGATTATTATTAATTATTATTATTATTATTATTATTATTCAGAGAGATTGAGATTATTATTATCATTTTACTATTATTATTATCTATTCTTACTCAATAAATGATTTTAGTTATATTATAAAAATGTCAGTTGCTCTGTCAATTTACTTTTTCCCTGCGGAAATGCGCTTCCAGCCTCAGGACCTAATAATAGATATACTAATAATATTACATATATTATATATATATATATTCTTTTCAAAATGGATCAATTTTAGTATTATATAGGATATACATATATTATAAATATGTGTATTATAAACATAATTATTATATTATATAGTATAAATAGTATTAATAGTAATATATATATATATATATATATAGGTAAGCTTAATAACTCAAGTATTATGAAGTATATTATCACGTAAGTACGCTATTATATATATAATTATATATATATATATATGGCTCGAAAAACAACCCAGTTTTAGTTTAAGAAAAAGAATTGTCTTTTTTTAAAAAAAAAACAATAAGCAATGTTGTTTGGGGTTTATTGCTTGTTGGGTTTAAATTATCGTTAATCGATTTTAAACGAGAATCAACTACTGGAAACTGTTATACACATGTGCTAACATATTTTAAAATTAACAAAAAAATTTTCTTTGTCTTTAAATTTCAAATTCTTGATAAATGTACGGGTATAAAATTTATGGTTTTTAGGGTATTAAGTATGGTCTAACTAAAGGTTTTAAATTTAAAATTAAAATTTAAGCAAATTGGGCTATATGAATGATTAAAATTACGTTGATATTTAAGCTCTCTTAATAAGGATGAAGATGAAATGACGCACAAAAGAAATATTCGCTGAGCTACAATGAACCACATTTCTCGACAATCCCCATGACTCACAATGTGAGCTTTCTATATAAACTTTGAGAATGTGGCATCAAGTGGGTAGAAAGATTTCCCAAGAGCTCGCCGAATCATGTTTAAACATTGTAGAATTACAATATATATATATCTATATATATAATATATATATATATATATATATATTATATATATATATATATATATACTATAATATACATAGTATACCTACTTTTAGTTTATTACAGTATATATATACCTACTAAGATAAAATGAATATAACATATTCCAAATACTACCACTTGACGGAAAATTCCTTTGCTAGGACAACCATAGTATATATATATATCCGATATATATAGTATGATATATATATTATATTTGTTCCCCACACCACACAATATATATATATACCTCTCAATATATCATTCTCACAATAATACAAAATTTAGATCAGAAAATTCTTATTTGCCTTTCAGCTACTCTTCGATTTGAAATTTGAAGAGAAACGATACTCAATATAACATGCATATAGAAAATCATTAAGGGGTTAATACTACGGTATTCTTTTAGATATTTTTCTTGCATGTTTTAGTATTTATGGTTAAAACGCAGTGGGATGACGTTTTTTAAAGTGCGGTGTTTCAAACCCATCTGGTTTCTAATTTCAATGGGTTTAACGTAGACGAAATGATTGCTACTGTTATATCAACAATCCACCCTAATATATATAACTATATACGTATATATGTATGTAGGCTACTAGAATACATATATAAACTCAATGATTAATTGTGACGCGAGTTATCTATAAGCTAAATTAAGATATATCATTATATTACTAATATATATAGACAATATATCAGAGACTTAGGGTCGACATCGAGACTAGCTGCATGCTGACAGACAAATCAGAAACAAAACAGAGAAACTAACAAGGAGGGAGCGAAACGTAGCATCCAGCAGCCATTACCTGCCTAGTCGGCGCATGCTAGCTTGTGCGTGCCCACTCCACACTGTGTTCCGCGTCTGCTGCCTGCCTCTTTGTCTGTCTGCCTGCGCCTCCCGAAACGGCGGCAGACCAGAACAGACGAAACAAGGAAGGAGGGAGCGCGAATCCGCTAGCAATTCCAGGCAAGGCCATTCACACTGCGCGTCGCGCGTGCTGTCGGCTCCAACAACATCCAACCGTCTTTAAGTCTGCCTGCCTGCCGGTCCGCGAACAAGGCGGCGCAACACGGTTCGAAAGTTTTCGTCACCGGACTATCGGAACGAGGGAGACCTTCGGAGAAGCGAGACGAAGACAAACCGAATGGACAGAAACAGAGAACTAAAGGAAGGGGAGCGAACGTAGCTCAGCAGCCATTACCCCAAAGGCGCTGGGTGCGTGCCGGCCCCAGCCAGACTCCAAGTTGTTTCCCCGGTTGGCTGGCCTGCCCTGTTCGTGCTGCACTGCCACCAAAGGGTCGATAACGACAGGAACAGAGAAGACAAGGAAGGAGGGAGGACGTCAGCAATTTGGCGAGTCAGCCATTATCACTACCGTGAGTGCGCTGGCTGCGTCGGGCCCGCACAACTTGTGCCAACTGTTTTTGTTGTCGCTGCCTGGCGCGTCCAGAACAAGGCGCTGGAACGAAGGCGCAGGTTCGATCAAACTTTTTCCGCCAACTAGGGTGACAGTGAGCACCGTCGGAGAGGAGCCACAGACAGACAGGCACAGCAAACCCGAAACAGAACGAGAAACTAGCGAGGGAGGGAGCGAACGGTACAGGATTCGTAGCAATGCGTGGTCGCCAGCCAGTTACCGTTCGACGCTGCTGTGCTCGGGTCTGGCTGCTGTCGGCCGCCCACACTCAAAAGCGTGTTTGTTACCGGTGTCTGTCCTGCCTGTGCCTTGCCTAGCCTGCCTGCACGCGAACTGGAACAGAAACGAAACAGAGAACAAGGAAGGAGAGCGAAACGCTAGCCAATCCGCGTCAGCCATTACTGGCACGTCAGCGGGCTGCTGCTCGCTGCCTGCATTACCACTCAAGGACGTTGTTTGTCTGCTGCCTGCCCGCTCTGAGAAAGCGAGCCAGCACGGTTCGAAAAGTTTTCCAACGACTATGACCGAGACTCGGAACGAGGCGCAGACAAAACAGACAACCGACAGAAACAGAGGAAACTAAGAAGGAGGGAGCGGAAACGTAGCAATCCAAGCCACCATTTCTGACGCGAGCTGCAGCTTGCTGCTGATCGCCGCCACAATCCAACTGTTGTTTTCGGGTCTGGCCTGCCTGCCTGTCTGCCCTGCCTGCCAACCCGAACAACAGAAACAGAAGAGAATCAAAGAAAAGGAGGCGACGCGAAAGCGTGCAATGCCAGTGTCCAGCCATTACCCACAGGCATGCCGCTGCTGCTGTG
>JABUQX010102638.1:0-2500 GCA_015478945.1 Trachelipus rathkii
TTTCGTCCAACATTACGGATGGACCTTTTCAAATGGAATGTATTTACAACAAAGCGATGGCCTGCCGACTCGGAGGGTTATTGTTAGTTTCAGGAAAGTTTTGGTTGGTTGGTCTTTTATTATTTTTAAGATCAGTGAAATACTTTGAGGAAAGCAATATTGAATTTTGTATTTTGTCCGGCTTGAATTGACCGGCTGATCTATTAAAGTTATTTGTGTTATAAATGTATATGGATTCTGTTATTTTTCTACTTTGTACTTGATTTATGGTTTTTAGTGTGGTGATGTTTGTCAAATTGATTTTATGATGAGTATTGGTGCGATGGGTGGTGAGTGCAGAGTTCATATTGTCGTCGGTTAAATCTGCTTGATGTTGAGTTATGCGTCGGGATAAATCGTTAGTTTCTCCAATATATACAGATGGGCAATTGTAGCACGGGATTTGATATACGCATTGTTGTTGAATATTGTTTCTTTGTTTAGGGGGTTTGAGAGTGCGTTTGAGAGTGAATATGTTATTGTGAGTTAATATGATTGAATTTGGTATGTGTTGTTTTAATTTATGTTCTATATTGAAAGAAAGGGGCAAAAAAGTTTTTGAAGTTTTCTGATTTTTTTGTTTGTTGTTATAAAAGTTTTTTTTGGCTTTTTTGTAGGCCAAGTTGATTATGTAGGGGGGGTATTTGAGTTTGGTGAACGTAGTATGTAGAAATTTGGTTTCTGAATTTAAGTGGTTGGGAGAGCATATTCTTAGGGCTCTGAGATATAGACTGCTGAGAGTGGCTATTTTTATGTTTTTGGTGTGGGCAGAGAACCAGTGGGTGTAGTTAGGAGGGGAGGTGGGTTTTCTATATACTGTGTGTGTGATATTGGGGGAGTCTTTCCAAATAAGAAGCGTGTCCAGAAATGGTAGAGTGTAGTTGTGCGAAAGTTCGTGAGTGAATGATATGGAGGGATGTATGTTGTTTATAAAGGTTAGAATGTCTTGTGGGTTTGTATGATGGGGTATGGCGGCGAACACATCGTCGACATAACGGAGCCAATGAGAGTTATTGAGGGTGTGGTGGGGTAAAATATGGTAGAATTCCAGTAACTCCATAAATATATTTGCTAATGTAGGTGAGAGGGGGGAACCCATTGCGAGTCCTTGGGTCTGCTTATAGAATTTTCCATTGAACGTGAAGAAATTATGGTTTAATGTGAGAGTTATAAGTTTTTTTATTATATTTTATTAATTATATATTAGTGATGCAGAGTAAGGTAACGTCCGATCCGCTTCAACGTGAAGGGGACTGGGACAGAGGTAAATAGTGATTCGACGTCGAAACTGAGTAATTGGTGTGAAGAAGGGCTTAAGATGAATCTGAAAAGAAAATGAAAATGTAAATGAGTTTAAGGCAATTCAAAAACGATATTTTAATGTTATCAAAGACATTCCAACTCGCTGGAATAGTACACATCATAATGGAAAGAAGTATTGCTCAAAGAACTTCTTGCTTCGTACGGCAGTTCGTATTCCAAAGTTAACAATCTTATTAATTTAGAAAATGACATCATATCACACTGCCTTAAGATATTGAAACCATTTGAAGAACTACAAAAAAAAATCAGCGCCTCTACAACTTCTGTCTCTGTAGTACCATTAATCTCAACGCTAAATAACATTTGAACCATCTTCAAATGAAAATGATGACGGTTTAAAATGAAAGATGTAATTAAACTAGAGGTAGAAAACGCTTGGTTCTGTGGAAATAGTGACCTTCATACTATTGCAACTTGCCCAGATTCCCGTTATAAACAAGTTTTTATTAACGATATTGGAACCAGTTCGATAATTTGCAACGTATTTACAGTTAAAACCAATCGAACAGTCTATTAATTCGCAACATTTAAAGGAAAAAAACAAAATCTACAGAATAACACCTTCTACAAGTAGATCAATAATAACAGATTCACTGGAAGAATTTCAACAGTCCAGTAGCGATGAAGAAACACACGCATTGCAAGGATGTAGTGCAAATGATTGAAAACTATATCACCAAGAAAAACGATTAGATTCAAATGATGATCAAATCAGTTGGTGGAAGCAAAATGAAAAATGTTTACCCACGCTTGGGTAAACTTGCAAGGAAACTTCAATCAGAACAGTCTATTAATTAGCCATCCATTAAAAGGAAAAATATGAAATATATAGAACCAACATCTTCTAAGTAAATCAATAACAGATTCACTAGAAGAATTTCTACAGTCCAGTAGTGATGAAGAAACACGCATTATCGATGCAGTGCAAATGATCGAAAACTATCTACAGAAAAACAACTAGATACAGCTCTTGTAGATCTGATTTGGTGAAGTCTTCTTGTTAATCCAAAATGCAAAATGTTTACCACGCTTAAGTAAACTTGCAAAGAAATACCTGGCCTAAAACTAGTGTTCCAAGTGAGAGTATTTAGCATAATGCTGGGCTAATATATGATGAAAGAGAAACAGACTCTCAGCA
>JABUQX010102638.1:7500-17500 GCA_015478945.1 Trachelipus rathkii
ATACAAAAATTATCTAAGTAAAAAAGATGCACCTAGCCCTACTGTACAAGCTTTGAAAAATTTGGCTTTGATCCAGACAGAGTAGGAAAAAAATATTTCAATATTTCACTTTTCAAACACTTGAATTTTTGGAAATATGAAAAATTGATATATTTTTTTCCTACTTGTCCGATCAAAATCAAATTTTCGGGCTTCTTCAATCGGCTGATATCTTTTTTACTTTGATAATTTTTTGGTATACTTAAACGAAATTTTTTTTTAAATTTTCAAATTTTTTTTTGGTAAAATTTGTTCCAAGCACAGATCCAAAACTAATATATATACAAAGAAATTATCTAAGTAAAAAATTTTGCATTTCTTCCGACTACTCCCTGAAATTTATTCACTTTGCATGGTAAACTGTCATAAATTTTTCATTTTAAAATCAAAAAATTTTGGTGAGACAGCACTGATAAAACTCAAAGGATGACATCTTCCCAACGTTCTTTAAATGTCAGACCCATCTATCTGCTATTTCAAGTTGATGACAGAAAATTCTGGAAGTGACGAACAAATGTCCAAAAAAGCTGGGCTGAAAAATTGAAAAGTCTGGCGATCGAACATACTCACAAGCGACGTTTAGAAGAGCTGGTTTATTCCTATGATCCGCCGACGAAGAATTCGGTCTGAGATCCGACACGAGGAAGTGAGTGAATCTGGATCTTCCCTTGAAAGCACAAGTTTGAGAACTGGAAGGATACCATAAGGACCATACGCCTTCTTAGTGTTAAGCTCTGAGAGAGCAGAAATAACACCTTTTGTAGAAATTACAATATTATCAGAATTGTGTATCAGAAGAATTGAGCAGAAGAATAGCACTGGAATTTTCACAGTGGAATTAAAGCAGTGTTTAAACAAAGGATCTTTAGTGAAAGGTTAAACGGCAGTTGTGCTGTCGGTATAATAAAAAAGGGCAAGAGGAAGAAGCAAATCTAAGAGTTAATATTTTTTGAAAATGTCAGAGGACATCAAATAAATCAGGATTCTTGCATTTTTTCAGATGTTTGTTAGTGTGTCATGGCGAATAGATTTTGAACGATTTCTGGGATGAAATAGAAGTTGCAAGGGTTTCTGGAATTTGAAGATGACAGCAATTCCTAAAGTCAGAGTCCCTGTGGCTAATAGAACGAGAACAAGCAGAGTTTAACAAAGGTTATCTAGGTTTAGTTGAAGGTAAAGATCATGGGGTGCAAGCCTCAATGCCAGAGAGAATTAGCTCGTGCTTTGCACACGTCAAGGGACCCTTTCCACGGAAGGTGTAGTCATTTCATGGGAAATCAAAGAAGTACGACCGCAAGTTCGACCTGTTAGCAGCACCGAAGTGCCAGAAACGTTTTCTCGCCGTAGGCTGGGGTCTTTCCTGCGAAAAACTTGAAGAGATAGAACCGAAAACAGAGATAAGAGAGTGATAGGAGGAGCCCAGAGGAGGAAGGAATTTAACAGAATAAAAAGGATTAAAGATTAGGAAAAAGTCTAGAATGTTGGGTTCATCTCAAAGACGATCAGAGATGCGGGTAGGGAGCAGCACTAACTGCTCGAGGTAATTCTGGATAGAAAAGTGGTAGCAAGTTCACCAACTGTATCTTGAGAATTAGAGGAAAGCAATTGGCGGTGGAGAACGTTGAAATCACCAAGAATGGTGATTTCAGAAAAATGTGAAGAAGAGAGAATGTGTTCTAATTTGGAGTCTAAGTAGTCGAAGAATTTAGGATAGTCAGTTGAGTTAGGAGACAGATATACAGAACAGATGAGATTAGTGGTAGATTGACAGGTTAGGTTGAGCCATTAGGTAGGATATTCGGAAAACTCCAAATCAAATACACGGGAACAAACAACATCATTTCACACATTGGCACAACAGCGGCCTTTGGCTGAAAATTAAGGAAAGAGATACTAGGAGTCTACAGAGTAGAGTTTGAAGTCAGAACGCACAAAATCCTAAGTTTCGGTTAAGAATAAGAGATGAGATTTAGAAGAGGAGAGATGATGTTCATCAAAATGAAAATTAAATTTAAAACCGAGAAGGTTGCAGAAATTTATGAAGGAGAACGTACATCAAAACAGGCCGCCAATTCCGTGACGGCACCAACCCTATCACCGGAGACCGTCAATGGCCTTTAATAAGAGGTTATTTTTGGAAGCCACCACTATAGGCTTCTCCGAGACTAATCGGGTGGCTCGCCATTTGACAATTTTATTTTCTTTTAAAAGGAAAGATGTAGTTTGTAATTGTAGTTTATGGTGTGCACTAAAGGAGAGCTTACTCCAATGTAAGAAGAATGTGGATATGAGCGAAAAGGGGAGAACCATTGGGCACTGGAGTGCCATGGGATGTACTCTAAGACTCCATATATGCCCAATGGTGGGAAATCTCATCGCCTCGGGAGCGTTATTTCCCTCCCATATATATATATATATATATATATATATATATATATATATATATATATACTATATATATAAATATATATATATATATATATATATATATATATATATATATATACTACCTCTCTCTCTCTCTCTCTCTCTCTCTCTCTCATTTAAATATCTGCGTTTAAGTAGTATTATAACTATATATATATATATATATATATATATATATATATATATATATATATATATATATATATATATATTGCGTTGTGCGCAAATTTTGGTGCGGTGTGGTGCGCTGTGGTTCGCTCTCGGTGCGGTGCGGTGCGGTGCGCGTTGCAAAAGAGACGGTGCGGTGTGGTGCGGTGCGGTAAGATGACGGGAGGTGCGGTGCGGTACTGGTGCACGAACTCCCGGTGCGGAGCGGTACGATTGCAGTGCGCAAAAATCCGGTGTTCGACCAACACTAATATATATATTCACTCACTGTAATAACTAACTATGCTAATAACTAATATATATAACACACTGTATATATATACTATATATGTAACATATGTAACAACTATATATATATCAATTACCATACAATTGATAAACTACACACCGGAGACACAAACAAAGCCTGAGCCTGGCTGTGTGCACCGACCAACTGAAAACATGGCCCCAGCAAATGGAATGTCGCCTCACCGCACACGGGTCTTTAATTTACTTTAATAACCGACCATAACGCCCAAGTCAACAGTAAACAACATTGGTATACCCTTTAACAAAACTGCCAAAATCCTCAGGAGCAACCACTTGGCACCATTTCACATTCACAGAACACACACTGTATAATTCCATCTACGAAAGAACTACAGATCTTATTAAGAATCATTGCTGCTTTGAATTACAAACAATAAACCAACATTTACCATATACAAACAATATATCCGTCCGACTCTAGACTATGCCTCTCAATTTGGCACCTACTGACTAAAAACAACATAAAGAAATCCAAAACTGACACAAGCAAAGCACTAAGAATCATAACAGGATGCACATCAACAACACTACAACAACACCAACCGCAGAAGCAAAATTCTGCTCATTGACAGACCACATTAGGACATGATAGGCACATGGTGATCTTTGCAAAAACTCGACGCCCCCACGCCACCCATGTCATATTGGCCTCTCCAACCCCACCCACCACCCCACCCACCACCCCACCCACCACAGACTCAAACAACTTCCTTCTTTACCATCGATATATTTGCAAATAAATTCTGAGACAACATTTTGATCTTCACTAAATAACATCAACACCAAACAAATCACCAAACTGTTAAACTTCTTAAGACACCAGACCTAAACAACATTCACATAAACACCCTGCAAATATGAAGAATTAATACTACCAAGAATAAGTCGGTCATCCATGGCCAAGTTAAGATGCGGCCTACCTAACTATCTGCAACACCTGAGTTCAACTTTCAACCAAGCCTACAAGGATCTGTAAAACTGTAAACTTCAGGTCTGGAGGATATCAGGGGACATCCAGGTGTCAACCTTTTCTTCCCTCGTTCTTAATAATATGTAGGTGTTAAGTATTGCATGAAATATTTTGTTATTTAAATGTTAATAAAGAAAATAAGTGGGAAGATAAAAATGCCTCGGGATTGAACCGCATGTTTGCGAAATGAGGACAATATGATCGATGCTTTACGACTGAGCCATCCAACCAAAAAAGTTGGATTCAAGAACAGCTTTAAAGCAATCGAGTTCCCTTCAAGGCGACATCACCAGGTGTCCCAGCCTGTCCTATCCCTCGTTCTTAATAATATGTAGGTGTTAAATATTGCATAATAAGCAATTTATTATTTAGATGTTAAATAAAGAACATAAGTTGGAAGGTAAAGAATTACTGCCATCTTAAAGAACATCGAAACATATTGTCCTCTGTTTTAATAATAATATATATATGTATATATATAAATAATAATAATAATATATATATAATATATAATATATATATATATATATATATATATATAATATATAATAATAACAATTCTTTATATATATATAATATATATATATATATACTAACTCTAATATATATATGTAATAATAATAATAATAATAATATATATAATATATATAATAATAATAATATATATATATTTATAATATATATATATATATATATATATATATATATATAATATATATAATAACATATATATAATATATATAATATATAATATAATATATAATAATATATATATAATAATAATAATATATATATTTATAATATATATATATATATATATAACTATAATATATATATAATAAATATATATAATATAATATATATATATATAACCAACAATAACCATATATAGATATATGTATGTAATATGTAATATATATATATGTATGTATATACTATAATAACAATAATAATATATATAATATATGTATATATAATAATATATATATATATGAAATACCTCTCTATATAATATATTATATATATATATAATAATATATATAATAATAACTATATATGTATATATATATATGCAATAATATAACTATATCTCTCTAAATAATATATATATATATGTGACCCATAATAATATATATATATATAACATATATATATAATATATGTAATATAACCAACAATAATAACATGTATGTAATATAATAATATAATATATATATAATATATATATATAAATATAATATATATATATATATTTCTCATAAGAACTTACCATCATTATACTATATATATATGTATGTAGTAATAATAATAACAACAATAACAATCACATAATAATATAATATAATAATAATATATAATATATATATATACCTCTCTCTCTTGACTCTACCTCATATATATATACATATATATATATATATATATATATATATATATATATATATATCTATATATATATATACCATATATATCTTCTAATATACTGCAGCTGTGCGAAAGTCAGCTAAAGGCCGTCTAAAAATGGATGGGTTGGCTGCCCTACTACCATCTATTTCTTGCCAGGAATGCTAATGCAGGCGGGAAGGTCGTGATCGCCGTAAACGACCTTCTAACTTTCGGCGAAAAGTGTATGAATCGTATGGGTACATGGAATGTCAGAGAAATAAATGTTGAGGAGAGGAGAGGTGATGGATGTATTTAGAAGGGCAAATTTGATTACTCTTTGTGACTGAAACGAGAATGCAAAGAAAAAGGTGAAATTAGGAGTGGTGTGATGTGAAATGTGTGCGTGCTGGTGTGGAAGAGAATGAGAGAGAGGGGTTGCAATTTTGATGAGTGACCTGTGGTATGAAGCTATGGTAGACTTTGATTGTGTGAGTCTAAATTCTAATGGTTAAATTTAGTTTGAAAGGTCAAGGCCCTTTATGTGTGGTTGTGATATTATGGTCCATCTGAGAGGCTGAATTAGAGAGTACGATTTTTTGGGATAATCTGAATGATGTTTGGATGGGGTGAGTAGTCAGATTGATAGTTTTGGGGACCTGAATGGTTGGATAGGTGATCAAAAAGGGATGGTATAACAGGTGGTTTTGGGGTGGCGGGAGAAAATGAGAATGGTAGGAAGGTGATTGATTTCTGTGAAGAGAGAGGTATGTGTGTAAGTAATACTTTCTTTAAACACAAGAGTATCCATAAGTATACTAGAGTGGGTGTAGGTAGAGATGGTATCGAAGTGAAAAGTATGATTGATTTAGTGTTGGTGAAGAAGGAGATGTTGAAGTATGTGTTGGATGTTAAATCAGTTAGGGGTTTAGGAATGGGATTATCAGATCATTATGTTGTTCTATGTAAAATTAAGTTAGTGGGGGCTTGGATGGAGGGGAAGGTGATACGAAAGGAAGTAGGTAAAATTAAGAGTGAGAAGTTAAGTGAGCAAGATAATAAGGATAAGTATGTAAGAGCTCTCGCTAGTAAAACGGTTGAATGTGAACAAGTTGATACTGAGCAAATCTGGGGGCAAATGAAAGAAAACAATTGTTAGTAGTGCAAAGGAAGTGTGTGGATGTGCTAAAGTAGGGAAGAAAGAATGTTAACAGCGAATGGTGGAATGAAAGAGAGGTGATGAAAGCGGTTAAAGGTAAAAAAGAAGCGTGGTTGAATGTACTAAAAGCAAATGATGAAGTTTCAAAAGAAAGATGCTTGGAATTATATAAGGAGGAAAAAAGAAATACTAAAAAGTGTATACGCGTAGGAGAAAACAAAGAGGTAAATGAACAGTTTGGAAGGAGGATGAATGAGGACATACAAAGGAATAGGCTCTCCTGGAAGGAAGCGCGAAAGGATAAGAATGAGAATGAGGAATCTTGGGAATAATGAATAGGGATGGTGCTTTTGTAACTGATGAAATGGATGTGAGAGTGTGGAAAGAACACTTTAAAAATTGCATAATATTAACAGTAATGATGAGGTGTTGGTGAATGTGTGTGGGGTTTTGATGGTGCAAGAAGGAATAGGTATTTATTTTGGGGATGGGGTTATTAGTAAGGAGGAGGTAATGGGTAGGGTGAAAAAGTTGAGAATAGTAAATCTGCAGGTATAGATGAAATTACTAATGAAATGATCAAGAGCGGAGGCAGAGATGGTGATTGATTGGATTTGGAAATTTTGTAACAAAGTTTTTATGGAGGGTATAGTTCAAAGGGATTGGAGGAGAACGGTAATAGTACCCTTGTATAAAGGTAGGGTAAGGGAGAAAAAGGGGAACTGTAGAAATTATGGGAATAAGTTTATTGAGTGTTGTAGAAGGTATATGCTGGTATTTTGGTCGAAGAGTGCGTCGAGTGACTGAGGGACTGATTGGTGAAAAACAAGGTCAATTTAAGGTGATAGAGGATGTGTGGATCAAATCTATACATATCAAATGATTGAGAAAATGAGGAGAAGAAGAATAAATTGTATTTAGGTTTATGGTTGCAACAGAGCATGTATTCAGGGAGTTCATCAAGAAGTTATCAACAGGTGTTAGTGATATGGTGTTGGTGGTAGGCTTCTGAATGGAATCAAAAGTATGTATGACGATAGTGAAGCGTGTGTAAGAATAAATGGTGTCAATGGTGATTGGTTTAGGATTAATAGCGGAGTAAGACAGGGTTGTGTTATGTCTCCTAGTTCAGCTAATTGTATATGGATAGGGTTATGAAAAAAATTTAGGAGTGGATACCTTACATCTTCATTTAGAATGGTGGAGAATAGGTTGAGTGGAGGTGCCTACCTATTATATACGGATGATTTGGTTCTGTGTGGCAAATCTAAGAGAGTTTGAGAGGATTGGTAGAGAGATTTGGCAGGGTGTGTAAAAGGAGGGCTTGAAAGTAAACGATGAATCAAAAATGGGGTTATCTTGGTTGTGAGTGAGGACAGTCCTTGATGTGAAGTTATGTTAGATGGTGAGCAATAGAACAAGTGTCTGAGTTTAAATATTTAGGGTATATGTTGGATGAGAAAGGGAACGGACGATGCAGAGTGTAGTAGGAAGAAAGTTGTGAATAGCAGGAAGGTGGCTGGTGCAATTAAATCGTTGGTAGATAGAAAGGGGACTAAGTCTTGAGTGTGCTAGGGTCTTGAGGGTGTATTTGTTACCTGCATTATGTCAGTGATACAGACTATGGTCTGGAATGAAGTATAGATCTAAAGTTCAATGTGTTCAGATGGACAATCTTAGGGTGTGCTAGGTGTGAGAAAAATTGATAAAATGAGGAATGAACGTATTAGAGAGTGGTGTGGTGTGAAGAAAGAGGGTAATGAGAGAATAAATGAAAGTATGTTGAGATATGGTTTGGTCATGTGGAAAAAGGATGAATGATAGTAGGTTGGTTAGCAAAGGATCATACATAGTGGTGAGTTTGTTGGGAACCGACCGGCTGGGAGACCGAAGAGAAGAGTGGATTGAGTCGGTGAACGAATGTCTGAAGGAGAAATGTAGGTTTGGCAAGGGGCGAGAATAAGGTGCATGATAGGAGGAGAGAGAATGGCGGGGGTTTGTAGTATGGGGGCATGGTTGTGGCCCACCTGGGTCAGGGGATGAACCGTTACATTGACGATTTACCATTGTGAGGGTCGTCGCGGTCCCATGATGCTCTAGGGTGGATTTTCTGTCTATGCGACGAGCTCTCACTAATTAATGGTACAGAGAGGGCGGTAAAGGCTGGACTTTCTTTTCGTCTTTTCTCATATTTCCTCCTACTTCTTTTTCAATTCCGATGCTTGTGCAGCACCTTACCCCCAAACTTGGGGCAAAGAGGAAGGTGAAGAGAAAGAAGAGGAAGAATATATAACTATATATATATATATATATATATATATATATATATATATATATATATATATATATATATATATATATATATATATATATATATATATATATATATATATAATATCTATATATATATATAATATAAGATTACAATGCCTTAATTATAAGAGACTAGTAGATTCCTTTTGAATAGAAGAAAATTTTCTTAGATATTTATCATAAATTTATTTAAGAATGGTAGCAAAAGCTTTCGACCTTTAAATTCTAGGTCCTCCTTCAGCTGCTGTTATACATCAACTAAATTAAATAATGAAAATATAAAATAAAAATATCAAATTTTGAAAATTAATTTACAAAAGTTTGGTTTTAAGTTTTTGAAAAAAGGTGAGGAGTGCAGAATGTTGTTTATGATGGGATCTATGTGTGAGTCTTTTCTTTGTATATTGTAATTGTTGGAATTTGTTATGCAATAGGATTCAGAAAGTTTTCTAAGTTGTAGATTGTCAATGTGAATAATGGGTGTCATGTGGTTAATGTTTATGTTATGATTATGTGTGGATCTATGAAGGGTAAGGGCAGAATTAGGGTTATCTTGGAGAAGGTCATATTTATGTTGATAATTACGTCGGGGAAAATCATGTGTTTCTCCAATGTATAAGTTGTTACAGTTGGCACAGGGAATTTTGTATACACATTGGGAAGTAAAGGAATCAGAATGAGTACGAGGTTTGAAGATTTTTTTGAAAGGAAGTACATTGGAGGAAGAAACAAGGATAGATTTGGGTAGAAATTTTTTACACATGTTGTGAGATGTGGTGGGTAGAGGGAGATATGAAGTGTGTGTGTTGTCTTGTCTTCTTGGATTAGTGTAAAAGAACACCTTTTACACTAATCCAAGAAGACAAGACAACACACACACTTCATATCTCCTCTACCCGCTCTCCCAACATGTGTAAAGTCCCATCACTTTAAAAACTCCCTGTCCTGCTGGCTGTGGCTACATGTTCCTTCATATTATCAGCGCTCAAAACTAACCTAATTTGCCTGTAAAATCCATGTCTTAACATCGTGCTCCACATGACACCGTATCACATTGACCCGGCAAAACTTTCTGGGTCCTCTGTTGCAAGCCCCAATTACTTTACGAAGAACTATCTGTATCATAAACAGTCTGCGCTCTCACTTTCAAAGGCAAATAAGCGCGTAAATCTAAACGATATTTATTTTATATTTTCATTATTTAATTGGTTGATATTATGGCTGCAGCGGCT
>JABUQX010102638.1:20000-28537 GCA_015478945.1 Trachelipus rathkii
GAAGACCTTGCATCTTTTTCTAAACCTCAATTAATATTCGTAACCGAAAGTCCCGTGTGTGAGCTCTCGGGCAGTAAATTTTTTCCTTTTCTTTGATTCTTATGCAATTCTTAGGCAAATATTCAATTTTTAGGCAAACGTTGTTCTTTGCGTGTATGGGCGCTTTTGAATGTTAACGTTTCTCTAATTTTATAGTCTTTTGATCTTTATATCTTTTGGAATAGGTTTTCTTGCCAGTCAACTATTAATTTAACTTATTATATTTAATTTGTTGAATATCTCGACTTAAAAATAGATTCTATTCTCTCGTCATGCTGCCCTCTCTAAATAATAATAATTTGGTCATTACAAAGTCCATCACTACCAATAACTTTACTCAAGTTCTCTAGCTAAATCTAGTGAAAATACACACAAATTCTTTTTCAAGAGCAACATTAAGCAGATTGTGTAGCTGCTTATTTGTATTCCTAACTCTAGCAGATGTACGCGTATGTATGTGTCCAGGTTCACGTCCCAGCAGTGTGAAAATTCCTGTAGGGGTCATTATTGAATACCTATTACACTGTGATTTATAGCAGTTGTCATATATACATTGTAGTCCCCGGAATAAAGTATTTTCACTCTGTGCGGTACCCTGTTTGACGCTACGCCCGAGTGTGGACGGGTGGAGTGTGGTGTGGTTCCTGTTGTGTGGGTTGATATATTCACCACAGGAACAATTCTCGTGCTTCACTTTTAGTCCATCGTGGCGTAGTGGTCAAACACATACGCGTACATCTGCTAGGGTCCAGGTTCACGTCCCAGCAGTGTGAAAATTACTGTAGGGGTCATTATTGAATACCTATTACACTGTGATTTATAGCAGTTGTCATATATACATTGTAGTCCCCGGAATAAAGTATTTTCACTCTGTGCGGTACCCTGTTTGACGCTACGCCCGAGTGTGGACGGGTGGAGTACGGTGTGGTTCCTGTTGTGTGGGTTGATATATTCACCACAGGAACAATTCTCGTGCTTTACTTTTAGTCCATCGTGGCGTAGTGGTCAAGCACATACGCGTACATCTGCTAGGGTCCAGGTTCACGTCCCAGCAGTGTGAAAATTACTGTAGGGGTCATTATTGAATATATATATATATATATATATATATATATATATATATATATATATATATATATATATATATATATATATATATATATATATATATATATTGATTTATCCTGTGTTATTTATAAAGATTTCGAAACTACTCTTGTTTGAAGATCTCTGATCTTAAGTATGGCTCTCGTAACTCCAGCACTTTGTTGATCTCTTTCAACTTCACTCTGTTTTTAGGTACTCTCTGCACTTTTTCACTTTCTCTCTGATATTAGGTTCTCTCTGCTCCTTTTCGACTTTTATCGACTTTAAATCTCTCTGCTCCTTTTCAACTTCTCTCTGGATTTAAGTGCCTCTGCTACTTTTCATCTTCTCTCTAACCACTTTAGATTCTGTCTGCTTTTTCTCTACTCTTTTTTTTAACAACCCTCTGTTTTAAGATTCTCTCTGCTCTTTTTTTTTCTTTTCTCTGACTTAAGAGTCTCTCTGCTCTTGTATTAATTCTCTCTGACATTGTTCACCGGGGGTCGAGGTCATCTTGGTGGTTTACTAGCTTAAAGGATTCCTTAAGAACTTTTTATTATATTTTTTTAACAGTTGTCACTCCGCCACGGCCAGAGGCCTATTCAAGATTATTCATAACTCAAAATTTTAAAGATTGACTCAATAAAGAACGAACCCAGGCTTTAAAGTGAAGGAAATAAATTGAAGGAAAACAGGAATGGAAAGATTCCACAGAACGAGAGGTGGCAGAGAAAGAGCCGCACGAACAATCGGATCTAATATGAACACAAAACCATGTGCGCACAGCACCCTTGTGCAAGAGGCGTCGGTAAAGGTGTGAAAGGATGCACCTCGAGATTGCCCTACGTACATAAAAAGGTAAAGCACTCAACATCGGCCCAAAACAAGGGTCAAGTCACTAGAATAACAGACGTTATAGGGTTTTGGCTTGACTCCGACGCTATCCAACGCCGATAAACCAGACCCCGCCCACCAGATACGAGAGCATACTCCATACAAGGCGATAGACCTTGTAAGTGGAGTAACGGAAAAGAAAAAGTCCTTCCTAAACAGAACTCCCAGTTTTTGAGCCGCCTAGCACACTGTGATTGAGTTTCAAAACATTGGTTATGTAGCAAGGAGTTGTATATTGTCAACAGGAAGGACAGGAACGTCGAAAAGAGATAGAAAATAGTGTATTAGAGAGAAGTTTGAGATGTTTTAAAGACTAAATTTCACAGCTTAGACTACCAACCCTGAAATTTATCCAGATCAGGGAAAATAGAAATCGGAAAATAACAGATCAATCGTGAATAAAGAAGAATTGGCTGATGAAAATTAATGTCCGTCACTGACAATATGATGTTTGTCAAGTGGAGGGGGTAGAAATCATGATGAAGGGCAGGTACAAGTAGTACATAAAACAAACCCTGAGGAACACACAGAAAAAAAAGAAGTCGCCCAATCAACAACAGCCGATTGAGCGATTTGAAAAAAGCTAGACATAAGTAAGACAAGAGAAAGAGGAAACCCAATAAAAGGACTAGGAGAAGTCTCCCACCAGATGGAATCCCTCGAGCATCTGGTTAAAGCTAAATGTCTGAGGACCTTAACGTAACACTTGTGTACACAGTAATTACCAGTACTTACGAAAAAAAGAGAGCAAAGCGTACTGGTCAACAGAAAAGAAGGAAAGAAGATCAGATATCTAAAAGTGAGAGTTGGAAGGTTTCAAGATCTTAAGAATACAAGTTAGCTATAGGGCGAATAGTAGAAGGATCAGAGCAGCATCCATTTTTTTCGGATAGTTGGACAATGGCGCTTCCAACACTAGGATAAGTGCTATATTGAGATAAGAATATGAACAGGGGTGTCACACGAACACACTTCTCAAAACAGAGAGATGCCATCCGGGCACCGCTTCTAACGTCATAGATTCGAGCTCATGCACCGATCAATGAAATGAAGTAAGCATAGAACTGATGAAAGAGAAGAACGAAACCAGAATCCCAGGGTTGAATATAGGAGGGAAATAGCAAAGAATGAGGGCCTTCAGTTGAGTATTAACAACAACATCAGAGCTAATAAGAGGAGGAAAGATATAAAGAATTGAGGATTTTGCAAAGGCAGAAAGATGTCATAGAAACACACACACAAGGAGTCAGCGCATTTCGGTTTAATGAATCCGTTTGCCTCGGAAGATATCCGCAAGATGTCTCAGCTAATGAAAATTGCAAAGTGAAGGAAACGAGAATTTTTCACAAACCGATAAGCGTCTCTAGCCTGAATGGCCGGAACAAGCCACGATCGAAACATCGATTTGAGGGAAAAGAAGATTTAAGCCAAGAAGATGAACCTGTCATACATTAAACAAATTGCAGGGCCATTATCGCAACTGAAGCTCTTACGATCACAGTCACTTTTAATAAAGTTACGTGAAGCAGATCATCCCCGCAATCGGGCAATCAAGGCCAAAAACCGCATGGCAAGGATGAGATTTGGATAAGTATAAAATAAGATATAAGTTGGTCATACCGGGGGGGATAGTACGAAGTTGTATTATAGCGGAGACGGAAACTAGTCAGTGTTCAGAATGCTTGGACACCGGAATGTGTAAGTTATTATCAGTTGCTCAATGGTGAAATACTGAATATCGCTTCTCCAACTAAATCATACCAAGACCCATAATTCGTTTGTGTACATGAACCTAAAAAGACTCAGTATGACAGTCATGATAACAGTCCTTACAACTATACTAACAGAAAGCATGAAAATCGTTCTGTTAGAAGAACAGTAGCAAAAGAAAATTGTAGTAGAAGGAAGAAGATTTTAAGCCACAGCAATCGAAGTTAGAGAGAGATTCTCGAGACGCGGTATAGGAATGTTTATATTTACATAGCAATACCCACCTTAAGAAATAAAATAAGTATATGGATATATTAAACAGTTAAGGAATAATCTACCATCTGGTCTCAGACAAGACAAATAGGTAGATTTAGAGAGTATATTCCATGGATGAAATAGAGTGAAGCATTGATTTGGTAAAGTCAAAGAAACACGCTGCAATCTTCTCATAACCGCACACATGTACTGCAATCTTTAAATCAAATAAAAATTTCTAAAATAATAAAAAAAATAACAAACTAGGTACTTGAGGAAAATTATTTGATTTAAATAAATTAAAACGATAAAACCCCTATTACAGCAAATACTAAAATATGACTAATCAGAAAGTTTAAACACTCATGCACCACACGCTCCTCGAACGAATGCTTACAAAAAAAAAAAAATTTCAACTGCTGCAAAAACTAAAAAAAGTAGATAAATCTGTATCATACTATATATATAATTATATATATAATAATAATATATAAAGGTAAATATATATATATATATTATATATATATATAAATATAATATATATAATTATATATATAATATATATAAATTATACTTATAATTTATACCCTATATTAATATTATATTATAATATGTACTTCGTCTGTAGTATACTGGTTTTGAGGTTTCAAATGATCGAGATATTATTTCAATAAATATAATAAAACAATATATATATAAAAGATTTAAATTAAGATTATCTAATATACTTCCTCAGACAATGAAAAGGTAAATAAAATATAACATAACAGAGAAGTACAGCAACTGCTACACCATTCTGTTCTGCAATAGAAGGAGCGCCCCTCGTCCCCAAATAAAAGTTTTCACAGAGAATCCGTGTTCACATATCTTGCAATATTACCACGTATTGGTACTCATATGTTAGATCACAGAGAAAATAAAAAACTTCAAGCATTATAAAAAATTGACGTCTCTTATAGCGACATCTTCTATTACCGCAAGTTTTGACCAAGTACTCTTATGTAACATAATTGATTTACACAATCATTCAAAAATATAAAAATTTTATTTTATACTTTACTAAGTTTTCTCTTATTAATAACTTTTTACTTTGACAAAAAATAGCCCTGAATTACAAAACTTAACGTCATTATATCAAGACTGTTCTTAATTTAGCATTTGCAGTTCTACTAATTAAAAACATTATCCAAACTCGTCGAGTGACTTCTTTTTATTCTTATGACACAGCTATAGTACGCGCATATCTCTATACATTGTAATATATATATATATGTAAGGCCATACGTATGTAAATTTTTTTGAGTGTTCTAATATTATGATGCATAACATCCATCGATTAAAAATTATAACATTGTCGTGTTGGAGATATGTTAGATAAAGTGTTCAAATAAACCTAAAATGTTTATTTAGAGAGTGAGTCTTGTTAGTTATCACTATTTACTGTTAATTTAAAGTTTGGGGATCCATTTATTAATGTTAACTCTAAGGTTTATATCAATATTTGCTTAAGATATGTCCCAGGCTTAGTCGAGTAATTAATAATATTATTTAATTCTTCACTTCACTATTTGCTACGTGGTTTCTTATTTAATGTGAAAAAACTTTGTTATGAATTAAGCATACTTCTCTGTAAAATGGATGAATTACCATCCGAGGTATTAATGTAGTAAATTTTTTAATGTTAAAAACTATTTCCCATCAGGATGTAAATAATGTAAAATTATAACATATGATTATGTTAGAGAACACGCTTGACTCCAAAGTGTGTTAATGTAAAATTTATCCTATAATAAAAAAATTCCAGAACCAATTTATTTAAAAGTTAAAATATATTTAACATGCTTGATAAAGAGTTACGTTTTTGGATGTTATGTTAAGTTACTTTACTGCCATATGTAAGTATGGATTACTTTATAGTAATACAGATTGACCGCTTATTCCTGACTTAAGATGTGTTTAAGGTTGTTGTTAGTATTTACATTTATTTTCTTAGATTCAGATGATTAATCATAAGGTTAAGACTATTAATTAATGGCGAAAACTTTAGTTACGTTATTAACAAACATATATATTGGTTCGAATAGTTTAGTATAAAGAACTTATGAAATTTTTTATTTATGTATTATGTTTATTCAAATAATAATGATACTCACAATAAATAGTGACCGTTAAATCAATAAGAGTCAATAGTTATACAGCAGAAATGGTCGGGAGGGGATTGGATGCTTAGCTAAGAGATGAGTGTTTTGAAATTTATTTAGTATGTAACAATACATAACTAGCATTATTGGTATTAAAGTACAAAATTAAATTACGTTGAAAAATACTTCCTTGTAAAGTATATAATTACTAAAACAATTCTTATAAATAAAGAACAATAACAAAAATATTCTCTTATAGTTTATATTTTTACCATAATAATGATATTTTATGTATCATATCCCTTAATATTTCTTAATTATTTATGTCTATTTCTATTTATATATCATTATTTTATATTTTTATTTGAATGAATCTAGAGAACTATTTTGAAACTCTAGAACATATATAATGATGGAACATATTCTCATTATTTATACAACATAACATAAAAATAAAATTTCACTCAACGCTAACACTCCTTTATCCATTGCATTTCTCATCTTTGAAGAGCTATGCACACACCTGAGAGGTGCAAGCCATTGTCCAACTTCTACTACCCATTTCTTCTGGAGCTCCACATGCTGCAAGATCGTTCCGGGGATTGTATCCTCATCTCTTTCCCTTTCGATTTTAATATAATTACAAAAAAATTGTGAATATAAGAAAATTGCTAATTCGCCTTCATACGGATTCCAGGCTCCCCTCCTACTATTAAGAAATGTTCTTCATATTGATTTATATGAGCACACCTGTAGGCATAAGCTCGCGTCAGCGGCTTTTTCAATTTATTTAATTACACTATGATATTTTGCGGTATCTCTTTTTTCACTTGCCACCTCACATATAATTGGCTATTTAAATTTTATAAATCTCAACGAAATGGTCGGGAAATAAACGTAGCGGCGGGTCTCTCACTATTTAAAGAACCATCTTCAAAAGGGAAATAATTAAATTTCATTCTAGCAAATTAAAGAGAGCTGACACATAAAATAGACATGGTTTTTATAGTATAGGTTTTCTCGTATACTCATTAAAAGGGGACAACTATCGACCTCATTGAATAATAGAACTCCTCTAATTACCGAGGGAGGAGGGCGACACACTAGCCAAACATTCTGCTTTCGTTTTACATTTTTACTTTTCTCTTCGAATAATCAATTGTTTCAGGATTATTAACACTTCGGCTTCTATCGCCCTACAGAATCCTTTTCCTGGTCCAGTACTCTTGGCTCTTTGTTCCCTTCTCGAGGGGCCATTCACATCACAAACGGAAGGTTCAGACAGAGAGAAACAAGAACCAACACTTTTTTTTCTCAAACTAGAATTATATATTTGGATATACCATAAGGATCAGAACAGATATCTTGTCTACGAAATAGGTTTATATACCTTCTGAATCCTCTCACAAAGAAAAGGAACTCTCCAAATTTCAAGAGATCACTATTTAATTCTCAACATAAGCCTACGATTAGGCACGCTCAATATAATCCTATTTTTATCTTATTATCGCTGTCAGAAAATCAAGTAATATAGGAGAGAGTATGGGGGCCCCTTCCTGAAGGGACTCACTACTAGGGGAATGTACTAAACATCTAGTCTACCATCGAGGTTACACTTCACAATACATAACACCACCTCCAATTTATAAACCAGATACGATAACCCTATAAACGGCCTGTAGTATATCATTCGAACTCAGAAAACTGGAATGCGAGAAGAAAGAATTAACATGACGGTGGAAAATATAAACAATATAACTAATAAATAATAATAAAATTAAAATAATAATATATATAAAAAATAATAATATAAAATATATATAATAAAATATAATTAATAATAAAATTTAAATTAAAATAATAATAATATATAATAATAATTAATAATACTAAATAAGAAGAAAAGAAAAAACTCTTCTAAGAAGAGATGAGTATACGAGGAATTACGGTGCGGACACAGGTATGCGGATTAGTGCGACGTGCGGTGCACAGGTGCGTAGTTATCTAGGACGGTCCGTGAACTAAGAAGAAATGCAGTCTCCGAGTAGATCGCGTAAATAACCGGAGGGGCTGACCGCTGAAATACTCGGATTCAGCTACGAATAATATGATATATAAACATACTTTGTTCTTTAAAGAAGGAGCAGGGGGGCAGGCTGATATCAGAGAAGAACCGCGGCTGGAGCCAAGAGAGAGTTAGATCTGTAAGGCCCAAATCACGTTCTGAGATATAGCACGGAACAGAGGAAAACAACAGGAAAACACGAGAGAACACGCCAGCCCGGAAGGATTGAGAGGAGAGACAAGGAAAAGCTCAGGTTAGTTCAGAACAGAGGTAGACAGCCAAAAAACCCCATTCTAAAACCCGCTCCTTCGGAAATGTTGTGATCACTTCCGTGATCAACAAGAAAT
>JABUQX010102639.1:0-21173 GCA_015478945.1 Trachelipus rathkii
CTATTCCATTCTATTCAATTCTATTTCCTTCCTTTTGTCCCTCATTCTCTCTCCTCTCCCCCCTCCTCTTTCTCTCCTCCTCCTCCTCCTCTCCTTCATTTAGTAGCTCATTAAAAAATCAGTTTTTTAACAAAGTTTTTTAAAATATTAAAATTTTTGATTTTTTGTTTTTTGTTTTGTTTTTTTAAATTACTTATTTTTCATATATATCAAAAGTCTTTTTAGGGTATTTAGCATTAAAATACAGTAAATACAATATGTTAAAAGAGATGTATGCAATATATAAAGTAGAGTTTAGTGCTTAATAAAGAGTTTATTAGTGCTCTAGGGCATAATTATTACATTTCACATGATCGGTTATTCTTCTTATTATTTTGAAGATGATTAATATTATAATAAAAATATATATATATAAATATATAAATCTATTTATATATATATATATATATATATATATATATATATATATATATATATATATATATATATATATATATATATATATATATATATATATTAACTTCATCTACCTTTTCTCCCCAAGACTGTTGGTAAGGTGTGTAACAAGCATCGAGAAAAGCAGTAGATGAATGTAATAAGATCGAAAGAAAGCCCAGCCACCCTTCCCCCTCTGTTCCATTAGTGGTAGAACTTCCGTGGCAGTCAGAAAATCCACCCTATAGCTTCCCGGGGGGACTGCGATGGATCCTCACTATAATTAATCCTCGTCAGTGTAAGGTTTCATCCCTTGACCCAGGTGAGCCACAACCATACTCCCTCCCCCGTCATTCTCTCTTATTATGCACCTTTATTTTCGCCTGCCAAACCTACATTTCTCTCCTTCAGACATTAAGTTTACTGACTTATTTTCCAGATCCTCCCCAGCCCGTTGGTTTCAACACACTGCGCCACTATACATCTGTAAAGCAGCTGTCATTCCTTTCCACATGATAAAATATAACATACTTTCATTTATTCTCTCATTACCCTTTTCTTCCACATTCCCTGAAGTCTCTAATATGTTCGATTTCCTCATTTGTCAATTCTTCTCACCTAGCATGCCCTAAGATTGTCCATCTGAACACGGTAGACTTCAGATCTATGCTTCTTATTCAGACCATGGTCTCTGCTATACAATAACACCGGGTAACAACATGCCACTCATGTAAGACCTAAGCGCACTAAAGACTTGAATCTTTACATTCACCAATGATTTAATTGCACCAACCACCTTCTTGCCATTCACCAATTTTCCTACTAAACTCTGCATCGTCCTTCCCTTCTCGTCCAACATATACCCTAAATATTTAAACTCCAGACACTTGTTTCAGCTGCTCACCATGTAACATAACTTCACACTGAGACTGTCCTCACCCACAACCATAACCTAACTCTTATCAACGTTTCAAGCTCCTCCTTTTACACACCCTGCCAAATCTCTCTACCAATCCTCTCAAGCTATTCAGATTCGCCACACAAAACCAAATCATCATATAATAGGTAGGGGCACCCTCCACTCATCTCCCATCATTCTAACACCATTTCCTGTCACGCCCACCTTCAATTCTTTCCTTGGCCATCCATATATAAATTGAATAACCAGGGAGACATAACACTCCTGCCTCACTCAGCTATTAATACTAAACCAATCACTTTTGACACCATTTATTCTTACACACCTCACTATCATCACATTCTTTGATTTGATTTGATCCACACATCCTCTACTACTCCTAAATGCACCTGTTCTTCCACCAATCAGTCCTTCAGTCACTCCTGCGCTCTTTAGGCCGAAACACCAGCGCCATATTTTACAGCACTCCAGCCAAACTAAATACCCTATCAATTTCTACAGTTCCTTTATCTCCCTTACCCTTCCATCCTTCCATCCATCCATCCATCCACCCATCCATCCATCCATCCATCCATTCTTCCACCATTTCCTCCCTCTTCCTCATCCCCAAATACCTATTCCTTCTTGTACCATCAAACCCCACACACACAGTCATTATCACCTCATCATTACTGCCAATATTATCCAGATTTTCAAAGTCTTTCCACACTCCACTCATCCATTTCATCAATTACAAAAACACTCATCCCTATTCATTATTCTAGCAGGTTCCCTTATTCTAATTCTTAACCTTCCTCCTTGCATGTCCCCCATTCATCCTCCTTCCAAACTGTTTGGTTTTCTTCTTTCCTCTTCCATCTTTCCTTTATCTTTCTTCCATCATTCCATTCTTCCACCTTCTTCCTTCCATTCCATTCCTTCTTTCATTCCTTCATTCCGTTATTCCTTTCATTCCATTCAATTTATTCCATACCCATCCTTATTACCTTGTTCACTTTCTTCTCCTCTTAATTTACCACTTCCTTCCATTATCACCATTCCTCCATCAGGTCCCACTAACCCAATTTGCATGAGAACAACATGTGATCCGTCCGTTCCTGACCCCTCACTGGGATTTAACATCCAGATACATGTCCAGCTATCTCATATTTCATCAACACAAAGCAATCCACCCATTCCACTCCACCTGTGTTCCATCCTTCCATTATCATTTTCTCCTGATATATCTTTGATCCATATGTCTTTAAATAAACTTCTATGATGTTGACTCATATGCTCATTAATGGATCAGTATTGGGCTAGAGGTATTTAATTCTGATTTAAGAACATCTTTTATACATAAAGAGATTGAGTTTTAAAAACAAAAAAACAGTGTTTTAAAGTTTTTTCTCAAAAACAAATTAAAAAACCCATTTTTCCTGGCCATATGTTATATATATATATATATATATATATATATATATATATATATATATATATATATATATATATATGTATATATATATATATATATATATATGTATATATATATATATATATATGTATATATATATATATATCTCTCAACTTTGATTGTGAGTTGACCTGTATCACTTTTAAGGTAAATATTAGAGAGGTCAGACTTTCCTAATGCACTTTTTGGAGTTTTTTTGAGGTCAGAATACATATATTGGGTAATAAACACCTAAAAAAAAAAAAATGAAAATGAATTCTAATAATAAAAGTTTATTAAAGTTTTAATAAAACTCATTCAGCCTGATATGGAGATTGAATGGTGGGACTCCCTCATTGAGGGGATTGAATCAGGACCATCTGTTCAGTTCCTCTTTTACATATAAATTCAATTTTATATTTTAATTTTTTACTTAATATAATAATTATTTATCATATTAAAATTCGTAATAAGTAATAAAAATGTCAATAAAGATACATAAAATAAGAATAAAAATAAAATTGGTAACATCAGCCCCAAAATTTTGACACTTTTTTGGAATTCATATTTTTTTATATAAATTTCATTTTATTTTAATTTTTACATAATATAAGTAACTATTTATTATATTTAGAATTAATTATATGTAATAAAAATGTCAATAATAATCTGACGATGGTGGTCGATTCACCTTGCATCAATTTTATGTGGTGATTGAATCGGACCAAGTTAGGCCCGTGATTTTGCCACTAATACTGTTTGGAATAAAAATTTACTTTGCCAGCTAACATACTAGAGTGTATACACTGAAAAAAAATAATTAAAATCCATCCACAATTTTTCATTTTATAACAAAGTTAAAAAAACACATTTTTCAAAGTGAAATTCTATTGAAGGCATTTTGTACCTAATTTATTATATTTTTTTAAAATATAAACTCTAAAATTAAAGATGATCTAAATAAAACTTGTAGTACCACCGTGTGCCAGAGAAAGCTATTTTTTTTATTTTTTTATTTTATCTAGAGTGGACGAATCCCACCCATCTAAAAAAAAAGCTGGGCCGGTCACCAAGCCTGATCGTCGGGCTGGTGACTTGGACCACTGATATAACTAACTCCACGACTCTCCCCTAATGCACTTTTTTTGAATTTTTTTTTTTTGAAATCAAAGCCCTATAGTAGGTCATAAGCACACAAAAATAATAATATAATTCTAATAATAATAGTTTTATTAAAATTTAAATAAAGCTCATTCAGCCTCACCTTGGAGGTGAATGGAGACCATCTGTTCAAATTCACTCTTTTTTAGGTATAAATTCAATTTTATATTTTAATTTTACTTAATATATCAGTATTTATCATATTAAAATTAGTAATAAGTAATAAAAATATTAATAATGATACATAAAATAAGAATAAAAATAGAATTGGTCGATTCACCCCTCTCGCTCAAAAAATTGACACTTTTTGGAATTCTTATTTTTTATATAAATTTCATTTTTTTTTTTTTATTTAATTTTGTAAAATAAGTAACTATTTATTATATTTAAATTAATTATACATAATAAAATGTCAATAATAGTAAAATACAAAAAACAATGGTGGTCCGATTCACCCTTCATCGAATTTATACGGCAGTGTGAATCTTGGAACAAAAATTTACTTTCCCAGTTTAAAGCTAACATACTTGAGTGTATACACTGAAAAATAATTAAAATCCATCCACAATTTTCCATTTTATAACAAAGATTAAAAAAAACTCACATTTTCAAAAGTGAAATTCTATTGAAGGGCATTTTTTACCCTAATTTATTATATTTTTAAAATATAAAAACTCTCTAAAATTAAAGATGATCTAAATAAAACTTGTAGTACTACAGGCGTGGCTATTTAATGGCGAAAATTTTTATTATTTTTTTATTTTGTTTTTAGAGTGGACAGAATCACCCCTCTAAAAAAGAAGTAGGTCCTAGTCACCCTTGACAGCTATATATATATATATATATATATATATATATATATATATATATATATATATATATATATATATATATATATATATATATATATATATATATATATATATATATAAAAATATATATCTTTTATTTTTTTTTTTTGTTTTTTTTTTGGTGTTGAAAATTTAATTGCCCACACTGACAGTAGGAAAAAAACCATACAGCATGTTGATAAGAGTTATAGCGCTATACATGCACATTTTCAATTAATTTGGAATTGTTTAGATTGCAAAGTGGGTTTCTTTAGAGCTCAACTCAATGGTCCGGGGGGGGGGGGGGGGCTACATAAAATTCCATGAAATTTGGTGTGGAATGAGATCAAGGATGGGTCCAACAGGAATGAATCAAATATCATACTAATTTATAAATTTCTTAATGCAGTGAATGCTGGAAAAGTCTCAAAATGGCTGCTCAAAAACGCTCAAAATTTGTGAAAATTTTTCAAAAATGATCAAAATTTCCCAAAATTCAAAAAATCGACTTTGAACCATTATAACAATTTTTTTCACTCATACTAGATGCGATTAATAGGTGCACCAAATTTTTTCGCTCTAGACCTCATATTTACTGAGATACAGCAATGGGTTGTTTTTTTGTAACAAATGGGCTTGCTTTTTTTTGTGTAACGGCACTATATATATATAATTTTGGCAATTAAATTTGAATTTAATGTGAATATCTTATAATCCTATATTATATATATATATATATATATATATATATATATATATATATATATATATATATATATATATATATATATATATATATATATATACTTATATATATATATATATATATATATATATATATATATATATATTCCAGTCAGTGACCAGGCCACTCTTTTAGGAGAATTGATTCCAGGTCCACTCTAAATGAAATAATAAATAATAAAAAAAAAAAAAAAATTTAAGCTTTTCATAGCCGCAGCGGTAGTACTACAAGTTTATTTAGATCATATTTAATTCTAGAAAGTTTTATATTTTTTAAAAAATGTTAGAAATTAGGGTACAAATGTCCTTCAATAGAATTTCCCTTTTGAAATGTGAGTTTTTTTAACCGTTATAAAATGAAAAATTGTGGATCAATTTTAATTATTTTCAGTGGATACACTTTCGGTATGTTAGCTTTAAACTGACAAAGTAAATTTTTGATCCAAACGGTATTAGTGGCAAAATCACGGGGCCTAACTTGGTCCGATTCCGCGCTGTAAAATTGATGGAGGGTGACTCGGACCACCATTGTTTTTAAGTATTTTACGTATTATTATTGACATTTTATTATGTATAATTAATTTAAATATAATAAAGTTACTTATATTAGGTAAAACATTTTTTAAAAGTGAAATTTTAATAAAAACGAATTCAAAAAGTGTCAAAATTTTTTAGCGGAGGAGAGGGTGAATGGGACCACCTTATTTTTATTCATATTTTATTTATCATTATTGACATTTTATTACTTATTACAATTTTAATATGATAAATAATTATTATATTAAGTAAAATTAAAATATAAAGTGAATTTATCTACGTAAAACCCGATTTAAGCAGATGGTCCGAGTCACCCCTCAATGGTGGTCAGCTTCACCCCTCCACGGTCAGGCTAACTCGGCGTTATTCAAACTTTAATAAAACTTTTATTATTAGAATTACATTATTATTTTTTTGTGTGCTTATGACCGACTATAGGGCCGTGATTTACAATTATTTTATTTAGAGTGGACTGAATCACCCCTCTAAAAGAGGTGGGCCCGGTCACCCCGCCTGACGCTATATATATATATATATATATATATATATATATATATATATATATATATATATATATATATATATATATATATATATATATATATAACTCATATATATATATTCTTTCTGTATATATATATATATATATATATATATATTCTTCTTCTTCTTCATCTTCCTTATATTTTCCCAAGAATGGGAGTAGGGTGTGACGGGCATCGGAAAAGAAAACAGTAGAGAACATGACACAAGTCGAAAAGAAGCCCAGCCTTACCGCCCCTCAGGTACAATTAGTAGTGGGAACCCGCCAGTCAGAAAATCCACCCTAAAGCTTCATTGGACAGCGATGGACCCTCACTATAGTAGATCGTCAATGTATGGAGTTCATCCCTTGGCCCAGGTGAGCCCACAACCATACCCTCACAATCCCCGCCATTCACTCACCGTGCATACACTTTCTTCTCGCCTCTACCAAGCTCACATTTCTCTCCTTCAAACATTAGTTTACTGACTCAATCACTTTTTTTTCTTGGTCTCCAGCGGTGATTCCCAACACACTCACTACTATACATCCATTTAACCAACCCGACTATCATTCATCCTTTCCATATAACCAAATAACCATCTCAACATGCTTTCATTTATTCTCTCATTTACCTTTCTTCACACCACACCTCTCCTAATATATTCATTCCTCTCTTTATCAATTCTTCTCCACCTAACCCCTAAGATTGTCCCATCTGAACACACATTGAATTCGTCTATTCCGACTCCACAACCCTGGTAACAACATACCCTCATAAAACCCCTGCCTCAGGGCTGTCCCCGCTTTACATTCTGCTGATTTGGTGCACCAACCACCTTCCTGCCATTTCACAACTTTTCCTACTACACTCTGCATCGTCCGTTCCTTCTCATCCAACACTGTATACCCTAAATATTTAAACTCAGACACTTGTTCCAGCTGCTCACCATCTAACATAACTTCACACTGAGGAGTGTCCTCACTCACAACCATAACCTTACTCTTATCCACGTTTACTTTCAACCCCTCCTTTTACACACCCTGCCAAATCTCTCTACCAATCCTCTCAAATTCTCTTCAGATTCGCCACACAGGAGACAAATCATCCAGCATATAAAGTAGGTAGGGCACCCTCCACTCATCTCCATTCTCCACCATTCTAACACCATTTCCTGCCATCCCCACCTCGAATTCTTTCATAACCCCATCCATATACAAATTGACATAACACAACCCTGTCTTACTTCGCTGTTAATCCTAAACCAATCACCATTGACACCATTTATTCTTACACACGCTTCACTATCGTCATACATACTTTTGATTCCATTCAGAAGCCTACCACCAACACCACCATATATCACTAACACCTGCCATAAACCTTCCCTATTAACTCTATCATAAGCCTGTTGCAAATCCATAAAACCTAAATACAATTTATTCTTCTTCTCCCTCATTTTCTCAATCATTTGTTTCAATGTAAGATTTGATCCACATCCTCTACCACTCCTAAACGCACCTTGTTCTTCACCAATCAGTCCTTCAGTCACTCGACACTCTTTCGACCAAAATACCAGCATATACCTTCCCTACAATACTCAATAAACATTCCCCCTTAATTTCTACAGTTCCCCTTTTCTCCATTACCCATATATAGGGTATATTACCGCTCTCCTCCATCCCTTCAAATCCAATCCATCCTATCCATTCCACCATTCCATTCTTCCACCTCATCCATTCCTTCTTCCATCCATTCCATATTCCACTATCACCTCTTCATTACTGTTAATATTGTGCAGATTTTGGAAGTGTTACACTCTCCTCACATCCATTCATCAGTTACACACCATCCCCATTCATTATTCTAAGCAGATTCCCCTTATTTTCATTCTTAACCTTTCCTTCTTTCCAGAAAACTTCCTATTCCCTTATAAGTCCTCATTCATCCTCCTTCAAACTGTTCATTTACCCTCTTGTTTTCTCCTACATATACACCTTTTATATTTCTTTTTCCTCCTTATATAATTCCAAGCATCTATCTCTTTTGATTCTTCATCATTTGCTTTAGTACATTCAACCGCTTCTTTTTTACACCACTTGCATCTCCTCTTCATTCCACCATTCACTGTTAACATTCTTACTTCTACTTTAGCCATCCACATATTTCCTTTGCACTACTAACAATTACTTCCTTCATTTGCTAGATTTACGTTCAGTATCAACTGATTACATTCAACCGATTTACTAGCGAGCGATCTTACATACTTATCCTTATTGTCTTGCTCATAACTTCTCACTTAATTTTACCTACTTCCTTTAATATCACCTTCCTCTCCATCCAAGCCCCCACTAACTAATTTTACATGTTTTTAACAAATGATCCGATAATCCCATTCCTAAACCCCAAACTGTTTTAACATCCAACACATACTTCAGCATCTCTTTCTTCACCAACACTAAAATCAATCATACTCTTCACTTCGATACCATCTCTACCTACACCAGCTCCTGAGTATATATGGATATTCTTGTGTTTTAAAAGAAAAGTATTCTCCTCTTCATCCACCCATTATTTCTCCACCATTCCCTTTGATCCACCTATCCATCCATTCCGTCCCACTATCCATCTCCCCATCCATTTATCCATTCAGATTATCCATTACTCTCTTCCATTCCCTCCATAGATGGACCCCTCCCTACTCCCCATACTATATTGCTAAACTTAAATTTAACCATTTAAATTCTAGAGACGACTCACACAATCAAAGTCTACCATAGCTTTGTACCACAGGCCACTCTCAAAATTGCAACTCCTTCTCTCCCTCTTTCATTCTCTTCCACAGCACACACACATTTCATATCACACCACTCATTTTCACCGTTCCTTTTCATCTTTGTTACATGAACAAATCAAATTTCCCCTTTCTAAATACATCCATCCTCTCCTCTTCTCCTAAACATTTATTCCTCTGACATTCCATGTGTACCCATGCGATTCATGCAATTTCTCGAAGATAGAAGGCGTTTATAAAGCGATCCGACTTCGAGGCCTGCATTAGCATTCCTGGCAAAGATATAGATGGTAGTAGGCAGCCAACCTTCACCACTGTCGCTTAGTCGACACGCAGGACATGCGATGTGGGCAATTCTTTCTCCCCACACATAGGGAATATGAGTAGTAGGGATGTCTGTAAAGTGTTATCTAGAAGAGTGTGTACTTTAATCATGTGTATATGATATGTGGATAAATTGTGTTCAGTACTATGTTGCCTGGAGGATGAGTGTGTAAAGAATATGAACGCAAAGAAAATGGGGAGGTAATTCAACACTTCAGTATCGTGTTACTTTCCCTCTATATATATATATATGTATATATATATATATATATATATATATATACTATATATATATATATATATATATATATATATATATGTATATCTCTCTCTCTCTATATATATATATATATATATATATATATATATATATATATATATATATATATATATATATATATATATATATATATATATATATATATATATATATATATATATATATATATATATATATATATATATATATTTACATATATATATATAATATATATATATCCTCATTGATTGTTCCCACTGGACTCCATTAAATACAGATCATTTCCTAACTTTCACAGATCCATAACACCTTCAAGATTATCCATATCTTATCCGAGATCTTCCCACTTTAGTGAGTAACTCTAATTTTCTTTGTTTCTTCAAAATTGAATAATTCTTCATAATGTTGGGATTTAGTTACATAATACTAAGGACTTTTTTAATGCAAGGGATTTACATTTGTTTAGTTTTGTTTATTTTTAATTGACTGAATTATTCATTTCTTTATTCAAAATCTTCTTTTGACGTTTGAAATATGTATGTTCCAGGACCCGCCCATGGTGTTGATTTTTTTTCAACCCAGTGTGGCCGCTTTGTGAGCCGTGGTGGGTCCTGTACACTGACTCAAAATATATATATATATATATATATATATATATATATATATATATATATATATATATATATCTTTCATATGCTCATATATATATGCTCTTTATATATATATGCCATTAACAAACGGTGAAGCTGAGTCAGCATGGCAACGGCGGGTTCGAATCCTGGTTCAGGATAATGGGTCAACATACCGAAGTTGCCCTCCCATGAACACGAATTATGCCCGGTAAGGTGTGTTTTAAAATATATATATATATATATATATATATATATATATATATATATATATATATATATATATATATATATATATATATATATATTAAAACTGATATATTGATGACTACTGTCTTTACCTTACACTACACTGAAACAGACTTTATTTTATTTTCATAATTTTCATTATTTTATTTTTATTTACACAGCATAAAATGGATGAATTTGGAAGCAACATTTTTATTGATACACATCCAAGTTCAAATTTTTCAAAAAATAGGAAAAATAATGAAAGTGAAAAGAATAAACGAAAAAAGGGAAAACCAAAAAAGGATATAGAAAAACTATTATCTGGTAATAATTGGACTGCAAAATCAAATAATTGGACTGCAAAATCAAAAGAATTTACTCTAGAAAAGGATGGGTTAGAAAAAAAAAATATAAATAAGCCATTTAATATAATAAATAAGCCAGTTAATGGAATAAATAAGCCAGTTAATGGAAGTGAATGTAGTAATAAACAGAAGCAATATACACCAAATAATGATGAGACAAATAAAATAAATAAAGAAAAACCATTAAATAGAAATAAAAAGAAAAAAAAAGAAAAGGGGACACTAGAAGAAAAGGATGGAACGAAGAAGGAGATTTTTCGAAATTTAAAAAGAAAATATGACGTATTTAATAAAAAAAGTAATGATGAAGATAGAGAAAAGTAAGTTAATTCTTTTTTTCTTCTGATTAGATTGTTATTCCTGTAGTTATTGTCTTTGAACAATTATTATTTATTATTATTAATATTATTACTATTATTATATCAAAATTTTTAATTATGCCAGATACTATCTCTAAGTGATAGTGTTGTTCATTACTGCATGAAGTAATCTTTACATAAATAAAATGAACCAACTCTTTGATCCATTTTTGATAAGTTGGGTTTAAAGATTTTTGTGCTTCAATTAATTAGTACAGTAATTACCAAGACCTTTACTAACTTGCAATATATATACATATATATATATATATATATATATATATATATATATATATATATATATATATATATATATATATATATATATATATATATATATATATATATATATATATATATATATATATATATATATATATATATATATATATATGTATTTGTTGTTGTTATTATTATTATTAATATATAATATGTTGTTGTTGTTGTTATTATTATTATTATTATTATTATTATTATTATTATTATTATTATTATTATTATTATTATTATTATTATTATTATTATTATTATTATTAACTATGACCGGCACTTAGAACCTTTAAATTATTATTATTATTATTATTATTATTATTATTATTAATATTAATATTATTATTATTATTATTATTATTATTATTATTTCAAACTATTTACTTTAAACCCATTGAGAACTGAAAATGCTTTTTTTTATGCTAATCTTCAGTATTATTTTTCTTCACTTTGTGAACAACACCCTGTATTTGATTTCTTTTAATATTATTAATATATATTGGCCATCAGAATTGTTGATTCCATATGACACATTCTAGCAATGAGGGGTAGACATGAACTGATACACAACCTGTAAAGGAAATTAGGTAAAAAAGAGGAAGAGTAGTGTAAGAGACTTTGCCAGTAGAGTACATTGTAAGAACAAGCATAGCGGTCAAGTCTGGGGTAAGAGAACTGATCACTGAATTTGAGACTATGTAGATTAAACATATAAATCATTAATAAAAATAATCTAATCCATTCTAGTGAATGGTGTTGTTTGTGAAGGGGTATTATTGTGAGCCTGGCCCAGGGGGTGAACACATTTACGAGATACCACAGTGAGGGTCCGTCTCAGTCCTGTGAAGCACTAGGATGATTTTTTTTTTAACTGTGATGAGCTCATTTAAAAGTATTGAAGGAATGGTAAGGGGAGGGCTTTCCTTTTGACTTACGTCATGCTCTTCTACTTAACTATCCTGTTTCTGTTCATGTTATGTACCCTATCCCCCAATTCTGTGGCAATAAGAAGATACCCCGCCGCCTGCCACCACAGATGGTTTAGGGGCTGAAATTTCCAAGATTTCTCTGGGTTGTTGGTTAACAGGAAAGTCTAGTAGAAAATGTGACAGTTTTCGGGGCCTGTTTGCATTTTGTGCAGATGCTTGAAGTGGTTTGGTTAAGGTTGAACCCTCCATTTATAATGTTACAAGTTTGGGTGGTAGCTGCATCTTAGTTTGGCCAAGGATGGCTGAATGGGTATTGGAAGAGTTGAATTCTGGTGCTATTTCTGGTGGATGAGTATTTAGTATATTGTTTGGTTGTTGGTTTTCCTAAATAATTTTTTGGTTAGATGTGTGTGTGTGTATTTGTTTAGTGTATGAAATGTTGTTTTGTAGAAGTTGGATGTTATTCAGAAATTGTTTGTATAGTAATGCTGGAGAAGATGGAGGTTGTTTTAAGTGATTAATGGGAGTTGGAATTTGCATTATAGCATGGGTGTTGTGGTGTTTGTTTTTTCGCAGAATTGGGTGCCTATCTTTATATATATATATATATATATATATATATATATATATATATATATATGTAATATGTGTGTGTAATGTGTGTGTGTATATATATATATATATATATATAAAGGTAGAGGGAAACATGGAGAGCATTTAAATTAACCTTAATTATATGGTAATTGCAGTCAAGTTTTAAGTTGTTAAAAAAATTTATGCAACTAGCTTTGCTAGTAATAATACTAATAGTACTTCTTCCAAATGTTTTTGTAACATTAGTTTCATAATCGCCTAATTTTGTATATTTTTCAGACATTTAACCGAATTTTTGTTTGGAACCACTGGTGATACTGAAGATAACACTGAAGGTGCAAACATAAGAACCAATATTAGAAAAAAAACTAGGCCAGACAGAAAACAAACTAGGCCAGACAGAAAACAAACTAGTCCTGACATTGACCTGTCACAGGCAAAAAAGATGCCTGCTTGGACTGATGATGAAGATTTAGTCAGGTAATGTTTCATATAAGATTTAATAACTACAAAACATATTACGAATAAATTATATTTTTAATTGAATTGATCTTTTTATATATAACGATTAATATTAAAAGTAAAATTTTTGTGGTATAACATTTTTTAAGAAAACACCACTCATAATTAAAGAGAGATACCATAATTCCTTATTATGATAATATTTAGATACCCTAATTACTCATTATTATAATATTTAGAGTGAAAGATGTTGTCAGTATCTACTCGAAAGCCAGTGGCTCCAGAGGTGTTGTAGAGCAGTCAGAAAATAGATACAAAGAAAAATTGGAAGAGAAATTTTCCCAAGTGTTTGGGGACACACCTCAGTGGGCTGAACTTGACAGGAAAATTGTAGATGAAGATGAAGAGGAAGCAAACGACTTGAAGAAGGTATTAAATTAAAATTATTAATTCTAACACAAATTTAGTTAATTAGATTTAAATGTAGCTATTATTATTTATTTACTTCTTTATCAACATTATTCTCCTTATTCTGTGGTACCCCAGCTAATCTGGAAATATGAACCCTCGCCACATCCCTTAAAGTTGCCCCATGCTTTACTATCACAGTTTTTCCATTCTTTTCTATCACCTTTGCTAGACCCCTCCACTGTTTATCTATACCCTTTTGTAATACATTTCGTCGCCTGCTTCAGCTAATTCAATATTATGTTCCCTTATCTGTCCCTTCATTGCTTTCTTTATTCTATCCTTCTGATTCTTGTATATGTATTAATCTACCTTTAACTATCCCCTCTAAATGTTTTCTTAAAATTTCACCCTCTATACCTATTACTCCCATACTACTGTCTTCCTCAGTTGTATTGTTAGGTAACCTAACATTCTTTCCAAAAGCTAATTGATTAGGAGAGTAACCATTAGTATCCAACAACCAATTTATTGCTGCTACAGACCAAATCAAACTCCCATTCCTACTTACACTCTCATCTTTAATTTTTCTCATAGAATCTTTCAACAATTCCACCATTTTTTCACATTGATCATTGCTCCAAGGACTCTCCGCAGCAGTTGCCCATTGAATCATACTAAACCTTTCACATAAACCTTTCATTTCTTCATTCTGAAATTCTAATCAATTGTCACTCAAGATTTTTTCAGATGCATCAAATATACTAATCCATCTTTCTAATATCTTGTCCCTAAATCAACCATTACAAGGAATCTATGTCCCTCTATCTCACCTAGGTCTTTTGCCACAGTTTCATTTCGAAGCAACTTCTTTGAGATTTGTTTTGTTTGAAATCCAAGATTAATACCTTTTACATCAACGCAAATTGTCTTTGTCATGTAATTCTAATACAAAAAGCTTTGTTGTTGTAGCAGGCATTTTAACTGGACTTAAGAAATCTTTTCCATAATAATTAGTACGAGACATTGTAAATCTGTGGAACAGGAATGGACCAAGTGGTCGACATTTGGAACTTTCGTAAAGATGAATTCACGTTCTAAGGAAAGCATTTTAGAAAAAGCCAGTTTGCATTTTTAGAAATACATCTTTGGTTTGAACCGAAACATTTTGTGTAATGTTTGGTGTTGAGTGATTTTCGGCTGTCAACTGCACAAAAATTCCCAAAATCACTTCGTCAAAAAAAAAAGAAAAAAAAAAAAAAAAAAGAAAACAAAACCAAAAAAAAGCAAAAATCCCTAAAAAGAAAAAGATATAACAGATTAAGTCATACAATACAGTCTAAAACACATCATATACCAATCACTTCAATCGAAGATGACTTGGAACGCCCTCTACCGACAGAATAGGAAGAATAGTAGGAATTAGTGAACTAAAAATAGAAAGAAACATGAATAGAAGTAGATTATGGGATGTTGTTCTCGCCCATCCTTATTCAATTACTATCAATACAATCTCGTCAGTCCACATTATACAAGGAAGGAAAAATATATATAAAAAATACTGGTAACTTGGTCCCTGGATCATTCTTCTATGTTTTGAAAATTGTTATTAAAATTTCCCGGATTTTTTTGGAATTTCTGACTTTCAGCATATTTTAAAAACCTCCTGACCTTCCCTAGACTGATTTTTTTCCTGACTTTCCAGAAAGTGTGAACCCTGAACAGGGTAATTACTACTAAAACTGTGTGAGCATTTTCTTATCGAGCGTAAGCCAAATGAATGACAAAAACGAAACGGTCTAAATTACAAGCAAAGAAAATACTAAATTCATTCTATCGCAAACGCTTTGTATTATTACAATTATGATTTAAAGGATAGAGAACTAAAGAAATTAGTCCATGTAAAGTAATTTGTGTACTTCTACTTCTATTCGATCCAAAGCCCACCTAATACTTTACTTGGAACTAATTTCTGTTTTCTATCTCCTTAATCATTAAAATTGCAGGTCTAAGGTCCCTCATACACTAGCCTTTTTATTTGTTCTGATTGAAGGTTTTCCATGAAGAAATCAACTTCTCTGTAAATTTTCTGGGTTTAGCTTTATCCCTCTAGCGTTTTGATAAACTTGACGTTTCTTGATAACCCTTATCGCCCTAAAACTACTGCTATATTGATGTGTCCGAACTTCCTGTTTAATGCCCGTCCGTTTCCCTGCATTAACCCTTTCCAATGCGTCTCACTTTCAGATTAGAAAATATCTTAAACAAAAACTTGTCCACAAGTGCAAGTTTTTTTAACAACAACTCGACGTGGACAGATTTGTTCTTGTAAGATTAAAAAAGCATCCCATGAACTTGGTCACAACTCGTTTACAAATATAAATGTCCAACTGTAACATCGACTATATAGGTCAAACTTTCCTACAACTAAAGATGCAAGCCTTCAAACGCATGGGAATTTCCTTTCGATAGCTAATCTCGCAACTCTCAACCAGAACCGAATTTAGCTGTCAGCAGATCACTATGCCTCAATATGCACCGTATTTCTCTTCAAAAATTCTCCATTCTTCAAATGCTCCTAAAGGTGAAGAACTTAAAAATTTGGAATCTTTTTATATAAAATACACTTAAACCTACACTGCATATCCATAAGACTTCTATTGGCACTCCTGATATCCTGTAGCTAATTGCCTGATTTTCGTCAACAAACGAACCAATTCTTGCGAGGTTTACTTTTGTTTTGCAACAATTGAAATCAGCTGTTGTGATGAGCACGTCGATTTCGGATAAACCAGAAATAAAAACTAAAATAACAAATGGTTTATATTAACAAAAATTGATCTATTGAGATGAGTTTATCGATTTTGAAGAAATTACGAAATTAGTAAGCTGATTTTATTGTAATGAAATATTCATCAATTTCAAAATTGACTTACCACGCCGCCATTTTTTTGGTTTACAACATTTTCCTTAAGAACGTGCTAAATTCCGCGATCACAGGAAATAGCAACCACGTACTAGAATAAGGAAATTCTTACGCTTGTTAAGCATTTTTACGATTTTGGCGGTTTAACAAAACGAACGCAAACTCGACATTTCTTACGTTCGTAAGCACAAATAGAAACGAAAACGCCTATACTAACATACATTAGGTCAGATAGATAGGGAAACTTTCCAGACAAAGTGTGATATATATATATATAAATATTACTAGTATACGTACTATATATATATATATACTATTAGTAGTATATATAATATATAATATACTATATATAACTATATATAGTATATATAATATATATATATTAGTATTTTGTGTTTTATATATATATAATATATATATATATAATATATATATATGATAATATATTATGATATATACTGATAAAGTATATATAGTTTATATATAGTATTATATATATAATGCAAAATTAAAAAAGAAAGAAATTTGAAACTTTAATTTCTATGAAAGGTGAAGTGGGATTAGCGATTCGTCGAGATCATTGAGAAATTTTTAAATTCTCTGTCGTAACGATAGCAATGTATGCTGAAAACATCCCTATGCAATCTAGCCTTTCGTGAATAGTGTTGATAAGCTTAAAAACCCTTTCAACTACCAACACCACCCTTCAGCAATGCGGGACATGCGTACGTGATATATATATATAGTATATATAATATATATATATATTAGGTATATAATATATATATATATATATACATATATATATATATATATAGTATACTTTATATATATATATATATTATATATATGATATGAGTATATATATATATATTATAATATATATATATGGTATATATATATAGTATATATTTATATATATATATATACTAGTATAATATACGTCGAAATTCATTAAAGACGTAAACATGTGTGGTATCGGTAAGGTATCGGCAAATTTTGCCGATACCGTTATCCGAGTACCGTATACTACTCACAAAATTCCCGATACCGATATCCGATACTACTACCCAAAAATTCCCGATACGATACGCGATACCTCACAAAAAATCGACCGATAACCGACGATTACGATACATGGTATCGGTGCATCACTAATATATATATATAGTATATATATATATATATATATATATATATATATATATAAGTACTTATAATCTATGCTATATATATATATATATAATATATATATAATATCGATAATATAATATATATATAATATTATATATATATATAGTATATAATCTATATATATAATATATACTAATATATATATATATATATATATATACTAAAGTATAATATATATTATTATTATACCTATATATTATTTAATTTGTTTATATATATAATGATTACTAGTAATTAATTACTTAGTAACTAGTAACTATTAATGATAATATTAAGTAATTATAAATAATTATTACTATTAATTACTTAGTAACATAATAATAATAAATACCTAATTATAAAATTATAACATGACAAGAACATACAAAGGAATTTGATAACTGCGGTTTAAAACAGGTGCACTTTCTCTTTTAGCTTTGACACATCTTATTCGTATTAGTATAGAACTAAGACTGAAAATATTATTACACACTTATCACTACAATGCCACGCCTTTTTCATACCAATTTAAAACCCGTTTTCGAAAGTGACTTGTCATCCACACAGGAGAACGGGTTAGGGTTCACTTAATTAAGTTTAAAAAAATTCATAAGCGAATCATAGCCGCGGAATTTATGCACTGTTAAAATGTGGTCAAGACTATTTAAAAAAAAAATTTCGGCTACGACTACGGCTATAAGAATTGATAAAGTGCGGCGTAGGCGATTAGCCGAATAGCCGAAAATCGTTGCGGCATGCCCAGCTATGATATTATATAATATATAATATAGTTATAGGTATAATAATATATAATAATATATATATAGTTAGTATATATATATATATATATATATATATATACAATATATATAGTATATTAGTGATATAATAGGTATATATATATATATAGTATTATAGAGAGAGAGAGAGAGAGAGAGGACGCAAGAGAGAGAGGAGAGAGAGAGAGAGATAGAGAGAGAGAGAGAGAGAGAGAGAGAGCACGAGAGAGAGAGCGAGAGAGAAGAGGGTTGGAGAAGAGAGAGAAGAGAGAAGAGAGAGAGAGAGAGAGAGAAGAGAGAGAGGAGAGAGAGAAGAGGAGAAAAGAGAAGAGAGGAGAGAAGAGAGAGAGAGAGTGAGAGAGAGAGAGAGAGAAGAGAAGAGAGAGAGGAGAGAGAGAAGAGAGAGAGAGAGAGAGAGAGAGAGAGAGAATATATTCAAAAGTATTCGAGTTCAATATTTCGTGCGTAAACAAATGGAGCCATGGAGTTGTGGTTTTGTGCTCTAAGTAGGAGATATTAATGCGCATGTGTGAATGTTTTCACACCTGCAGAAGCAGTCAGTCGCCGGTATACCGCCATGCGAATGCCGTCGGATTTCGGTTTTGTCAAAATTATACCAAAAACTTGAACATCGCTACTATGCATCAAATTTGATAGAAACTTGGCGATTCCTCAGTACAGAACGATCAGAAAGATTCCAAATTCTTCGACGAGCAATGGGCACGACATAGATAAAGGAGTTGTATAACCATTTCAAAGATGGCCGCATATCAGTGGAGTGTGAAGCACGTTCTGGTAGGCCCTCAACCTCCCGAAATGAGATCGTCATTGACAAAGTGAGGACTCTGGTAATGCAGAATCGTCGAGTCATGATCAGAGAACTTGCGAACGAGGTGGGCAGTCAGCACTGATACCGTTCATTTCATTTATGAATGAGGATGAGAATTTGTGTGAGAGAGAGTCTCAGCGAAGTTACTTACCAAGAGGCTGCTAAACGATTTGTGTAGAGCTCACCACTACGAGCATCACCAGCAATTTTAACAGCCCAATATGCAAAACTAGAATAAGTAGTACAAAATAAATTCTTAAATCAATGTATAATATGTCCTTAAGAATTGCAGTATATATATGAAAGCGAATTTTCTCAATGCCCATTCTCGAATGTGTTGGGTTGCCAATTTTCTAGATGCAAGTCAACTTTCAATAGACCACCCACTGCATCAACATTAGAACTCCTCCTCCATCGAGAATGAAAAAGGATCACACGCAGCTGTTGTACTACTCTGAGTCATATCCAGAGCCCCTTCCTCCGCCATCAGATAATCCCATTATTAAACACAACCACACTCGGTTAACCCGCAGAACGATCTCAGCATATCCAATTAACACCATACTCCGGGCACGCCCGCAACATGTCACAGAACAAACTTTGGACCGCCAAACCAGAGTAATGCTGTCCCGTTTACTCTCTCGTCACCCCATCTCCCGTAAATAATTTAAACAAAATTTATAATGCACCCTCCCCTACTGTCAAAGATTTCCCTCTCTGATAATTGATGACACAGAACAATGAAGATGTGAATGTGTGTGGTTTGACGGTGCAACAAGAAAATATGATTTTTAAGGCATTGAGGTAATTAGTAGGGAATGAGGTCACGAGTAGTGGTAAAAGCTGAAGAATGATAACTGCAGATAGATTAAATGACTGGTGAAACGATCAAGTTCGGAGGCTAGATTGTGATTGACATTTTATTGAAGTTGTGTAACAAAGCTTTATGGAGGTATAGTATCTGAAGGATTGAGAGAGAGCAGTAATTAGTACCCTTATATAAGGTAAGGGAGATAATGGGGAAGCAGTAAAGAACTATAAGGGAATTAGTTTAATTGGTGTTGTGGGAAGATAAAATGCTGGTATTTTGGGTGAAAGAGTACGTTGAGTGAATGAAGGACTGATTAGTGAAGAACAAGGTAATTTATAGGGTAAATGTGAGTGGTAAGGATGTCAAATCAATTACATTGAAACAAATGATTGAAAAACTGAGAGAAGAAATTGTATTTAGCTTTTGTGGATTTGCACACAGGAGTATTC